>JAHTLZ010003521.1:76927-123466 GCA_023846285.1 Phrynocephalus versicolor | reverse complement strand
ATTCTCAGTCATCCAGGTGAGTTTATCTGGAAGTTGAGTCATGGCTACTGGACTTATTTTTTTGAGAGATAGAAATTTTTCTATCTATACTATTGTCTCCCTAACGAGCCTATTTGGGCTATTGTTCATCTTATGAGCCTAATTCAGGCCAGGGTGACAAGAGGTCAAAGCTGACTATAAGATGGAGGATTTGCACTACTTGTATTCAGACCAATGAAGCTGTTTGGATGAAGAGCGAAGCGTTTCTATCTCTCAAAAGAAGAAGTTCAGTAGCCATGGCTCAACTTCCAGATTTTTATAAGTTGTTTTTCATTTTTGTAACTTAGAATAGTGAATAAAGCAATTTCATTGAATTGATGTTCTCAGATCATTTTTCTCTTTAAAGAAACCACGGGGACTCAGGGAATGTCTTGGCCAGAGACGCTCCTTACCCCCCGGGTTCCGTTCCAGCAGGCAACTCCAGACGGCCACCCGGGAGCAGCCAGGCAGCCGACGCGCAGACGGGAACAAAGCAGGAACCGAAAAAGACAGGCAGGAGGGGTGGGCAAGTCGGGGGTGGGGCAGATGACCACCTCCAACCCTCCCCACCACCCCCTCCTCATCGGCAGCAATGTGAAAGGCTTTGCAAAACAAAAACAACAAACAAGTAATACAAATAAAAACAAAAAAGGACCGTCAACAGGGGCAGGCAAATCCCGCCAGCCGCCACCTTGCCAGAAGTATTTTTAATTTTATGATTATTTTGAAGCTCATGCTCTCTCTCACCCCCATTTCTCACCCACCTGGTCTCTTTTCCGGGGGGAGAGGGGTGCTCAGTGCCTCAACCTCTGGTCAAACGCACAGGCAGCGTGCATACCGTGTGTGTGCCTGTAATCATGCAAAAGAGATTCCAGCCGCCCTCCCCCCCACCATGTCTCTCTCTCTCTCTCTCTCTCTCTCTCTCTCTCTCTCTCTCTCTCACACACACACACACACACACAGCACCTTCCTTGCTCTCCACAGCCAATCACAAGCGCCCACGCACGTCCTGTTCCCTTGCCTACATTTCTGTGCCAAGGTGCCTCCTCTTTGTGATTTCATATGGTTTTTTCGTGAAGGCCTTTCCATTTCACCACCAAACCACGCCTCACATCCATATCTGCAAACAGACACACGTGATGGCTGTTGTGATTTTTTCCCCCCGGGCTATTTGGCCATGTTCTGGAAGTTTTTCTTCCTGACGTTTCGCCAGACTTTGTGGCCGACAACCTCAGAGGGCAAGGAGCTCAGTGAACTAGGATTTCTCTCTGTGCTCTGGGGTATACGGCCAAACAGCCCAAAAAACTCACCAGTAGACTAGGAGAAGAAACTGCACCAAGAGCAGCCTCAAGACCTCGGAGGAGGCGAGTAGTGGTCGTTGGGGTTTCCTTGCTTAGAGGAACAGAAGCGGTCATCTGCAGGCCGGACAAAATGAACAGGGAGGTCTGCTGTGTCCCTGGAGCCAAGATTCAGGATGTAACCGAGAGACTGACGAGACTCATCAAGCCCTCTGATTCTAACCCTTGGTCCATGTAGGAACTAATGATACTTCCAAACGCAGCTTTCAGGATATCTCAGAAGCATACAAAGAAATGGGTAGGAAGCTGAAGGAACTGGGTGGGCAGGTGGTAATCTCATCTCTCCTCCCTCTAGAACTGGGGGAATGGGCTGAGAAATGGCAAATGCGTTTTAATGTAACCAAATTTAAAGTAATGCATATTGGGGCAAAAAATCCAAACTTCATCTATCAACTCATGGGCTCTGAGTTATCCGTTTCGGATCAGGAAAGAGATCTTGGTGTGTTGGTGGACAGCTCCATGAAGGTGTCTCCCCAATGTGTGGCAGCGGTGAAGAAGGCCAGTTCCATGCTAGGGATTATCAAAAAGGGGATTGAAAATAAAACAGCCAACATTATAATGCCATTCTACAAAACAATAGTAAGGCCGCACCTGGAGTATTGTGTAACAATTCTGGTCACCGCATCTCAAGAAAGACATAGTGGAACTGGAAAAGGTGCAGAAGAGAGCGACTAAAATGATTACTGAGCTGGGGCACCTCGCTTATAAAGAAAGGCTAAAACATTTGGGCCTCTTTAGTCTGGAAAAAAGGCGCTTGAGGGGGGATATGATTGAGACATACAAAATAATGCAGGGTATGAGTAAAGTGGAGAGAGGGAAGCTCTTCTCTCCCTCCCAAAATACCAGAACTAGGGGACATACACTCAAATTGAGGGCTGGGAGAGTAAGAACTGACAAAAGAAAATATTTTTTCACCCAGCGCGTTGTTAGTCTATGGAACTCCCTGCCACAGGATGTGGTGATGGCATCTGGCCTGGATGCCTTCAAAAGGGGATTGGACAGATTCCTGGAGGAAAAGTCCATCACAGGTTACAAACCATGATGGGGAAACCAGGGTACTTCAAGGGCCAGATGCAGGGGAGTGGTATCAGGAGACAGATATCTAGTCTCATGTGCTCCCAAACGCATCTGGTGGGGCTGCTGTGAGATACAGGAAGCTGGACTAGATGGGCCTTTGGCCTGATCCAGCATGGCTCTTCTTATGTTCTTATGCTCTTAAGCAGTGCTCCCCAACCTTTTTATCGCCGCGGACCGGTAAATATTTGATAATTTTTCCGTGGCCCGCTTGTTTTGATTTAATAATTTTAATTTAATTGTCACTTTCCCCGTGGCGGCGAGGCTTGGGCCCCTTCCCATCCCATCTCCAAGTGGCCTCCACATCTTTTCAACGGAATAAGTCCCACACACACACACGCACCAGGGAGAGGGGCTGAAGGGCTGAAACAAGTCCAAACCCGGAAGCCAAGTGGACTTCAAAGGCAGCCCCCGCGCCGTCGAACGAAGCCCGAAGGCGTGGCGGGACCTGAGTGCTCCTCCTCGCTCTCTCGCCAACCTCCACTGACCAGCCGGCTGGCCGGACGCCTTCCCTCCGCACTGAGGGGACCCTATGGTTCGGCCCAGCCCAGCGTCCGGTGACGGCAGGAGCCCACCCGCATCTCCCTCGCTTGCCAGAGCGCGCTTTTTTGGAGGAGGTGGAGTGGGGGTGGGTGGGCTGAGGCGAGGCATTGAGGGGCTGGCCCTTCTCTTTCCTGGGCAAGGCAAGGCGGCGCCCCACTCAAGCCCACCCTCGCTCACTCACTTGCTCGCTCACTCGGCCAGCAGACCGTGTGCGCTTACCTCGGGCGAGCCCGCAAAAAAGGGCTTGTGCCGGCGCCGGTCCCGGCTCTTGCTCACTGGACACCTCCCGGGTTGCTCGCGCTCTTCCCTCCTCGACCAGTCCGTCCTCTTGTTCGCCTCCTCCTCCTCCTCACACACACACCCCACCCGCCGCCGCCGCCCTCGTTCGCTCGCTGGCCCGCCCGCCCCCTCTGTGTGTGCGAGTGTTTCCTCTCTCTCTCTCTCTCTCTCCCCCCGCCTCGTTTTCTCTTGAGGAGAAGCTGGGGCGGGCTGGTGGGCGTGAGGGAGAGGGGATGAGACGGAGAAATCTGCCACCACAGGAAGTGGAGCCCTCAGCCAGGAGGGCCAGCGCGGGAGATCTGCGGGGAGCCGTCACTCCTCCCAGCCAACAAAGAAACCTGCTCCCGAGCGTCCGCCAGCTCCAGAGGCGGAGGTGGCGGCACTGCAAGCGCCTGGGAGCCAGTCCGGAGGGAGGGGAAGGGAGGGGGCACGGGCATCTCCAGACCTCCCCCTCCCTCTCCCCCCTCAGTCTCTTATCCCACGAAAACATGGGGCGAACCTCCAGCCCGGATTTCTCAGGATACCCCTCCAAAGGGAGTTGGCTCCTCTTGCTCTGTCCTGGTTTCCTTGGGCGGCCCGGTGCCGATTGATCCACGGACCGGCACCGGTCCGCGGCCCGGGGGTTGGGGAACACCGCCTTAGAACATGTTTTCCACCAGACTTTGACAAACATCAGTTTGCCTATAGGAGAACTAGATTGACGATAGATGATGCCATAGCTACTGCTTTACACCTTGCAGTAAGTCATCTGGAGAAACATGGAAATTATGTCAGGATGCTTTTCATTGATTACAGCTCAGCTTTTAACACCATCCTACCAAGCATTCTTATTAAAAAGCTGACTAATTTGGACCTTTCTTCTACCATCTGTGATTGGATCAAGGACTTTCTAAGGGACCGCTCACAAACAGCGAGAGTTGGGTCTTTTACATCTACTTCCCTGAAGCTTAGCACTGGCTCCCCACAGGGCTGTGTGCTTAGTCCCTTCCTGTATTCACTGTACACATATGACTGTGTATCATCTGATCCATCTACAGTGATTATTAAGTTCGCAGACGATACCACTATAATGGGTCTTATTACAAGGGGAGATGAATCAGCGTACAGGAATAAGGTCCAAAAATTATCTACATGGTGCCTAGAAAACAACTTGCATCTAAATATTACCAAGACAAAGGAGATGGTGCTGGACTTCCGGAGGAAGAGAGAGTCCATGGGGGCTGTGTGGAGAGAGTTTCTTCCTTTAAATTCCTTGGAGTTTACCTCAGTGAAGACCTCTCCCGGGGAATCAATACAACCAAAGTGGCCAGGAAGGCCCAGCAGAGACTGCATTTCCTCAGGGTCTTGCATAAGAAAAAAGTGAAGCAACAACTGATTATCTCCTTTTACTGGTCCACAATTGAAAGCATCCTCACATACTGCATTACTGTTTGGTATGCTGGATTGACAGCTGCTGACAGGAAGACACCTCAGAGGGTGTTAAGCACAGCTCAATATATCATGGGCTGTCCCCTAAGTGCACTGGACAACATCACTAGGAATCATTGCCTCAGGAGGGTTGAAAAAATTCTTTAGGATGATTCACACCCCGGTCAGCACCTGTTGACCCTGTTACCATCAGGCAGAAGATATCGTAGTATAGCCTGCCGCACCAATGGACTAAAGAACAGTTTTTATCCATGGGCTGTCAGGCTGCTGAATGGGAAATAATTCCATGACAAGTATAGAAGGACTGACCTGTGGGCTGGTGCATTCTGTGTCAAGTACACAGGGTAATAAGACTGAGTGGTTGCTAGTGGGATGGGGGTGGGATGGGGATGGGGGTGGGAAAGGGAGACTCAATCAGTTTCATTGTGCACATGTTGTACATTGACAATAAAGGTATTATTATTAACACCATAAGAAAAAAATATTTATTTATCTTTTTATTTATTTATTTATATTTCTATACTGCTCGTCTTCCCAAAAGAACTCCGGGTGTTTAACAGTAGAAAAGCAAAAACAACACAAAAAAAATCAGTTGCATAATAGAACAAATAATATATACAGTGCTACCCCAACTTATGAGGCACCCGACATATGAAAATCCTGACTTACAAGCGCTCCCCCCCCCAGCAGCTGCTAACGAGCAAGATCGGGATTCCCTGTCTTGCGAGCAGCGGGTGGTGGTGGTGTGTCGGGCTCTGAATTGCATTCCAGTCACCGAGGGGCAGGGCGGCGAGTGGGCATTCCTCCTCCTCCGCTGTTGGGGGGTGGGGGGCAAGCGGGCGCGCTGCTGCCACAGAGCTTGGTGGGGGGGTGCGAGCGGGTAGGCCACCACTGCAGAGCTTGGTATGAGGAAGCAGCGCTCCTCCTCATCCTCCTCTGCTGGAGCAAGCGGAGCAGTCTGGAGGACTGTGCATGCAAGGGTCCCCGTGTGGATGTTCCATGAACAAAAGCAGCCCGTGGGCTGTTCAAATATGGATAGCCCTGTTCTATATCACAGTGGCTCAATGTATAGTTTTTTCTAAAGGAGTACAGATGTTAAGAATTAGCATAATGAATTTTGGCTGATGCAAGGGGTTGCAATAGCTATGAGGTAATGTTATTCATATTTGAACAGACACATGTATAAAAATGTTCTGTAAATCATTGGGCCTTCTGTGAGTAAGGCACCCTGTAGGGATCTCCACGCCTGTTCCAGTGATGTGCTGATTCTCCAGGCCTCCCTGAAGATCAGCGCGTAGAGGATGAATGAAGCTTCATGAATCGGGATTCTGGTGCAATGCTCGAAGGAGGAGGAAAAGAATTCCTCTCCCCCATCTCAGTGGCTTCTTTTATGTCACAGGCACGTAAGCAAAACCATGCAATGGACATACAAGTTATAAATAGCTCTCTACCCAGCAACCACTCGAGCATGCGCAATATCAAGCATTACCTCAGCAGGAAACCATTCAGTGACATACATTTTCACTCAGTGCCATCTTTGGGATAGGCTGTTTAAGCTTGTGATAGGCTAACTTGCAGACAGATCATATCCAATCAGTTTCTCTTACAGTGGTGACGTATAGAAACATAGAGTGTCTATGCTCTTTCAAAGCTATTTTCTTAAAATAAAGACTCAGGAAGTACAGGCCTTTACAGACCACATCAACGCAGTGGATCCTAATATTAAGTTCACTAGGGAAGACACCCAAGACAACAGGCTGGCTTTCCTGGATTGTGCAGTCATCATCAGACTTGACTGTGGCCTGGAAGTAGAAGTTTATAGGAAACCCACCCACACAGATCAATACTTACTGTTTGACTCCCACCATTCATTACACCACAAACTAGGAGTCATCAGGACCCTAAGCCACAGAGCAGAGAGCATCCCCACCTCCACAGAAGCCAAGAAGAAGGAAGACAGGCATCTGAAGACAGCACTTAAGGCCTGTGGATATCCAAAGTGGGCCTTCAACAAAGCAGTGGGCCATCCCAGAAGAACAAGGGATCAGTCTGAGACCCAGACCCGATGGAAGAACCTGGTCATTCCCTACATGGCGGGAGTGTCGGAGAAGCTTAAAAGGATTTTTGGCAGACACCACATCCCTATTTATTTCAAACCCATGAACACACTAAGGCAGAGACTTGTCCACCCAAAGGATCCGATACCAAACCATAAAAGGAGCAATATAGTATATGCAGTCCAATGCAGTGAAGAGTGTTCAGACCTCTACAACGGAGAAACTAAACAGTCATTAAACAGAAGAATGGCCCAACATAGGAGGGGTAACAGCTCAGGACCCGAATCAGCAGTACACCTCCATTTGAAGGACAAAGGCCACTCTTTCAAAGATGAGGATGTACACATATTAGACAAAGAAGAGAAGTGGTTTGAGAGAGGAGTAAGGGAAGCCATTCATGTTAGCATTGAAAATCCCTCCCTCAACAGAGGTGGTGGGCTCCGGCATAGTCTATCTGCTATTTATCAGGCTGTACTTTCCAAAGTACCCAGGCAAATCAAAAAGCCTTCACCACCAAGGTCACAGCTAACGACCCATTCTTGATGGGTTTCAGCACCTTAGGCCATTGTTTACCTTAAGGCCATGGACACTAATGTCTCCCTAATGAGCCTATTCAGACTATTGTTCATCTTATGAGCCAATCAGACCATGGGACAGGAGGTCAAGCTGACTATAAGAAGGACTACTTGCACTAGCTGTATTCAGACCGATGAAGCTGTTTGGATGAACAGGGAAACGTTTCTATCTCTCAAAAAGAAGTCCAGTAGCCGTGACTCAACTCCCAGTTAAACGCACCTGGATGACTGAGAATCTTCACAGAAGCATGGATGTTAGTTTCCCACAGCACCCACTTTGTTTCTCTGCCATATATTTTGTCAATGTAATGTATGCTGTTATGCTGTTGAACTTTGTATAAGTTCTGTGATGCTGTGATATGTTTTTGTATAGTTTGTAATATAGCTGTACTGTTTGCTATACGAGGGTCCACTGTGTATGGAATTTTTCTTTTAATCTTTCAAATAATTCCAGACTATTAACCTTATTCATGTGACTTCCGGTTAGATGGCCGACTGTGCAAGACGCTAGGGGAGCTCCTCCGTGGAACCCCCAGAGCTCACAGGAGGTTTAAAGAGGATTCGCGAGGGCTACGCGACCTCTATTAACCTCAGGGAGGGGCCCTGAGGGTCTGGGTACCAGCTGTTGCCTTTTGCGACTCTCTTTTCACCCCCGATCCGGAGGGATTGGGGGGGGGGAAAGATCGAGTTGCGGCACTTTTCGACCGCTACTCCTGTGCAGTGAAGTCTCACTAGTCTTGGCAGGGAGCCATCTGCCTCCAAAGACTCTAAAAATTGTTTCTATCGGAGGGATAATCAACAGGCGGTTAAACGGCCACTTTGAAGATAAGGGATTACGCCCGGAGGAAACGAGAGTTTGCTGTTTTTTTTGTTTCGGAATCTGCCCGGACCGTGGTGGAGGAAATAGCCGTGTCTCTCCTTCGTGAATGCAAATCGAAACCAAAGTGGTAGGGGCAGAGAGACATCCCTTCATTTGCAAAGTGAGTTTAATCTAATATTTAAACTGAACGGGAGGAAAAATGGGACATGGAAAGCTTGGTTGTAAAGTCTGCATTTCAGGACTGGTGTTTTGAACCCCCCCCCCCCCGCTCTTTGTTTTGAGAAGAGACGGTGTGAAATTTGAATAGAGGAGAGCGCGGGGGGTGGAAGGGGGAGATTTTAAAGACTTTTAAAGACTCTGGCGTTGGAAGCTACTTTCTCCCCCTTTCTTTTTTTGACTCTACACTTCCAGAGATTTGTGAGAATTAACAGTTGAATTCCACCCTCTTTTTTCTTTCTTTCCTTGTGGAGGACTCAGAGGGATTTGAGTGACGGATAAGGTGGCTGGATTTTACATTTTAAAGGACTCCAACAGTGCGGGCTGGAAGCCACAACAGCTTGGGAGCTATAACAAACGGGAGTTTCTTTTTTCCTTTTCTCCTTTCTTAACTGGATTGGATTTCTAGAAGTAGTGGAAATATATTTTTCTGGGATACACTAAACGACTTATTTGGACTAGGCTGTGAAGAGCTGAAGAATTTTCTTATTTTATTTTATTTTATATTTCCCAACTCTTAATTTTTAAAGGTTTCTTGGTGGATTCTAGGTTGTTTGTGTGACTGCAGTAGAAGCGAACCTAAATTCCTGCATGTTTTCCTTTGTTCCCTTGGCCTCAAGGACAAAGACAGACATAACAGCAACTCTGTGCTCTGAGACTGAGAATCCCATTCTTTAGGTTGGAGCGCCATCTGGTGGATTTAAATAATCATCGTATTGGACATTGGTTGAGAAATTCATTTTTTGTGTTAGAGCGCCATCTGGTGGATTTGGAAAATTATTGTATATAAAACTTATTCTGAACATTGTATTGAACGGGAAAGTGTTTGATTATGTTGAAAATTAGATAAAATTTGATAAATTCTTATAAACTATAATATTTGATATTTAGACAACTTAAAGTTGGAAAAAGTTAAAATGAAGTTAGAATAGATAAACTTAATATCACTGATGGCAATTGGGTAAATATAAATAAATATTAATATTAATGGAGTACTAATAGATTAATTCGATTGGTTAAAGGTTATGGTGGTTTATTGAATGAATTAATCTTAATATGTGGTTAAATTGTGTCCTATTAGAATAGAAGGGATGGCAGAGAAGAAGAAGACGACACCTTTAACACAGAGAAGAGATTCTAGACAAGAAGAGGGCAAGGAATGGGAAGGACTAATGATACATATAAGGAGAGAATTTGAAAGAAGTGAACAAAGTATGGACCAGAAGTTGTCAGAACTAAAGGAAGACATGCAGAAACAAATAAAAGAGGCAGTTGGGGAGCTCTCAGCTCAAGTGAAAGATTTAGCGGTGAAAACAAAGAATATAGAAGCTAAAGTGAAGAAAGTGCAGACAGAGGTTAAACAATGCAGAGAAGAAACAGAGAAGAATAGAACAGGAGTGTCAGAAGTAGAGATTGCGCAAAGGAAAATGGCTGAGGAGCTTGCCTTTCTTGAAATGAGACAAAGGCAACAGAATCTCCGTTTCCGTCTGATCCCATGGGAGGAAGGAGAAGATATTAAGGCCAAAGTAATAACGGAATTGACGAAATGGCTTGGATGGCAGGAACAAGAGGTAGTTGATGCAATCTCCCAAGTGTTCAGAATTGCAGTCAGATCAAAGAAACTGAGAGCGAAGAAGACACCAGGCGATGTCATTGTGTCATTGACATCCATGGCCGTGCGAGATAGAATTCTGAAACACAGTTATGATAATTGGTTCGTGATTGATGGTCAACAGATCTTGATATATAAGGAGATCCCTCTCCATTTCTTGAGAAGAAGAGGAAGTTATAAATCTCTGGCAGAAACGTTGAGAAGAAATGGTTTGAGATTTCGCTGGGACTTCCCAGAAGGTCTATCCTTCATTTATAAGA
This sequence comes from Phrynocephalus versicolor, assembly GCA_023846285.1. Taxonomy (NCBI): domain Eukaryota; kingdom Metazoa; phylum Chordata; class Lepidosauria; order Squamata; family Agamidae; genus Phrynocephalus; species Phrynocephalus versicolor. Next base: position 113,226 of record JAHTLZ010003521.1, on the reverse strand, counting down.
TGAAAAGATTTAAAATAACATCTGAGTCGGAAATAGGGAAATTTCTGAGAAAATATGGAGAAGAACTTGGGTACAGAAAACCATCGAAAGAGGGTGACAAATCATCTGAAGAAGAGGAAGAGGTAGAGGATGAGGAGTCAGAACTCTCTGAGGAAGAAGAAGGTAAAGCTGATTTAGCCATGGCCAATATTTGAATAGAGATTGATAAAAATATATTTAATCTGAAATCTACAATGGCGCTGAGAGTATTGACTTGGAATGTTAATGGCCTGAATGAAAAGACCAAGAGAAATAGAATCACGCATTTATTGAAGAAAGAAAATTTGGACTTGATCTGTCTGCAAGAAACACATGTTGCAACAAAACACATGAAGATCTTAAAAAACAAAATTTTGGGACAAGAATTTGTATCATCTGATAAATTGAAGAAAAGAGGAGTAGTAATATATGCAAAACATAAACTGGAACCTAAGTTGATTATGAAAGATGAAGAGGGTAGATTTCTGATGGTGCAAATCACTTGGCAATCTGAAAAAATTTTTATTGTAGGCATTTATGCGCCAAATGATAGGAAATTAGAATTTTATAGAGAGGTAGAACAAAGACTGTTAGATTATATGGATGAAAAACTCTTTCTAATGGGAGACTGTAACGGAGTAATGATGCCAGATTTGGATAGATCTCAGAAAAGGAAAGGCGCAGAAGGGAAACTACCGAAATCCTTTTATGACTTAGTTGAAAATTTTGGATGGACTGATATTTGGAGACTGAGACACCCAATGGAAAAACAGTTCATGTTTTTTTCTGAACCGAATCAGAGTTGGGGAAGAATTGATTATATATTTGTCCCTAATGATATTTCACATAGAGTCACAAAAGTGGAAATTTTACCCAAAACGATTTCAGATCATAATGCAATGGTGATGGAAATCAAAACAAAAATGCAAGGATTATACCGTTGGAGACTGAATGAAAGCTTACTGGATGAGACTGAGACCTGGCAGATAGCGAAAAAAACTTTCAGAGACTATTTGAAAGACAATTGGAGAAGAGAAACCCCAACAAACGTCGTATGGGATGCAAGTAAGGCTGTTATGCAAGGCCTCTTTATTCAAAGAAATGCATATCAGAAGAATCAGAAAGAAAAGAAGCGAAATGAGATTTTAAAAGAATTGGTAGAGACTGAGAAGAAATTGGTGGAAAAGCCAAAGGAACAGAAATGGACTCAAAAACTAAAGATGCTTCAAACTCAGGTGAAGATGATGAGACAAAGGAACTTTGAATCGGCAAATAAAGTAGGGAAATTGCTGGCTTGGCAGCTAAGATGCAAGCAAAAACAAAAGGTTGTGAACAAATTAGTAGTAGATCAAAAAATAGTGGAAGATCCAAAAGAAATAGTAAAGGTGTTTCGGAACTTTTACAAAAATCTATATACGAAGAAAAAAGAAAATCCGGAACAGATTGACAGATATTTAAGAGAGAATGGACTGAAAAAAACTTCAATAAATCAAGTATAGATATTGAATGAGAAAATTACTCCTAATGAAGTACAACGTGCAATAGAGAGGGCGAAAACTGGAAAATCACCGGGCCCAGATGGTTTGACTGCAAAATATTACAAAAAACTATCAGAAGAAATGTTACCAATAATGGTGGAGGTTATGAACGAAGTTCTTGAAAAAGGAGTCATACCTAATACTTGGAAGGAGGCGTATATAACACTGATTCCAAAGGAGAACTCAGATACGACAGATGTTAAAAATTATAGGCCCATCTCCCTTTTGAATGGAGATTATAAATTATTTGCCGATGTTTTAGCTAATAGATTAAAAAGGGTTTTAAATGAGTTATTACACAAAGATCAAGCAGGGTTTCTTCCTGGCAGACAGATGAAAGATAATATGAGAAATATAATTGATATAATAGAGTATCTAGAAGTCAGGAAAGAGAAACAAGCTGCTTTGATATTTATTGATGCTGAAAAAGCCTTTGATAATGTTTCTTGGCAATTCATGAAAAAGAATTTGGAAAATATGGGAGTGGGAACAAAGTTTTGGAATGGTGTTAATGCAATATATAAGGATCAAACCGCAAGTTTATTGATTAATAATGTGATAACAGAAAGTTTCCCGATTGGGAAAGGTACGAGACAAGGGTGCCCATTGTCCCCATTGTTATTTATTACTGTACTGGAAGTATTGTTAGTCAAACTGAGGGACATGGTGACAATTAAAGGTATATGTGTGGGGGAATAAGGAATATAAATTAAAAGCGTTTGCTGATGATCTGGTCCTGACGTTAGAGAATCCAAAAGAAAGTATTACTGAGGTGATGAAAATAATCGAGGAATTTGGTAATCTAGCCGGTTTTAAATTGAATAAGAATAAGACGAAGGTATTATTGAAAAATGTAACAAAGAAAGATTGTGAAGAATTTGAAAAATTATCCGCCCTTTCAGTGGTGAAAAAAGTCAAATATTTGGGAATTAACTTATCTCTTACGAATTTAAATCTCTTTGAGGATAATTATAATAAGGTATGGAACTCGATTAAGAGAGATTTGGAAACATGGAATAGACTGAATTTGTCGTTGATGGGAAGAATTTCGGTGATAAAGATGAACGTGCTACCAAAGCTGTTATTTTTGTTTCAAATGATCCCAATAATTAGAGGGATAGGTCACTTTAAAGAATGGCAGAAGATATTGTCTAAATTTGTCTGGCAAGGTAAAAGACCCAGAATAAGATTTAAATTATTAACAGATGCTAAGGAAAGGGGAGGATTTGCCATGCCAGACTTGAGATTGTACTACGAAGCAGCCTGCCTCGGTTGGATAAAAGATTGGATCACTCTAGTTGATGAGGACATATTGGATTTGGAAGGTCATGATAACAGATTTGGTTGGCACGCTTATCTTTGGTATGATAAAGTGAAAGTACATAAAAGTTTTACAAATCATGTAATTAGAAAGTCATTACTTCAGGTCTGGGAACGGTTAAAACCTCTCTTAGAAAGACATACACCAAGATGGTTATCCCCAATTGAGGCATTGGTGATTATGAGGAAAGATAAAGAAGGAGTGGGGATTACATATGGCGATGTGTTATTTTTTTCAGAAAAAGGTCCCAGACTGAAATCTTATGAAATGTTGAAAGAGAAGTTAACAGGTTGGTTCCAGTACCATCAACTAAATGACATCTTTCAGAAAGATAGAAAGGTGTCTGGGTTTGGAGAGAAGGAATCTAGGTTCCAAACCATAATTATGGGCCCAAAAAAGAAACTGTTGACTAGATTATATAACTTTCTGTTGGAGTTGAACTTAAAAGATGAACAAGTCAAAGAATGTATGGTAAAATGGGCTATGGATCTGGGTCATAATATTGAGCTAGATGTGTGGGAAAGACTGTGGAAAAAGAATATAAAGTTTACCGCATGTACCTTGGTAAAAGAAAATCTGATGAAGATGATGTATAGGTGGTATATTACTCCAATGAAATTAGCAAAGATGTATAGGATGAAAGATGACCACTGCTGGAAATGTAAGGAGAAGCAAGGTGATTTTTATCATATGTGGTGGACCTGTGAGAAAGTGAAAGAATATTGGGCACTGATATATGATGAACTCAAAAAGATGTTAAAGTGTACATTCCCAAAAAGACCTGAACTTTTTTTGTTAGGGTTGGTGGATAATGAAATCAAAGGAGCAGATAGGACTCTATTTTTATACGCAACAGCAGCGGCACGAATGCTCCTGGCACAGAACTGGAAGACAACGCATATACCATCTTTGGATGAATGGAGGGCGAAAATATTGGACTTTGCAGAGATGGCCAGACTGACGTGCAGACTGAGGGATCAAGATAACCAGAAGTTCCAAAATGATTGGCAAAAATTTAAGAACTACATGGAGACTTATTGCAAGGAATTAAAGACTCTTACCGGATTAGGATAGAGCTCGAGGAATTATTACTTACTTCTCAAATCTTTTTTATAAGTATATAAAAGGGGTTTGTCTGAAAGGAAGGCTAGGAGATGAATAACGCTAAAACCGCGGAAAGAACAGAGGGAAGTCAAATTTTAGTGGTAGAATGATTTTGTAGTATTAATGTTTTGAATTTGTTTCTTCTTTTTTGTACACCAAAACTCTTTAATAAAAATATATTAAAAAAAATAACCTTATTCATGTGAAATGTACTATGAGATTAAGTAGAATTTCCCACCGCTTTCCCCCTCCCCCTCCCTCTCCTCTTCCTCCCACCATCTCCTTTTCACCCACCGCATCAAACGTAGACAACATAGTCTCTCACGCCTACGTCTGCACTGTTCCATGGGGGAATGCCATCATGAGGCCAAGAAAAGCAGTGCTGAGGGAAAAGACCTCCTTGGTCTCACAGTCTGCCTTTCTACACATGGATCTAGACTAGGAATCCGTGTGTTTTAGGTACTGCTCCATGTCAATTCATGACTGCAATTGTTGTCTTGTTACAACTTGTCTAGCAAACTATTCTGAAAAGTAGAGCCACTTTGCTCGTCCTCTCTCACCAGATTTCTGGAAATTGAGTCATGGCGACTGGACTTCTTTTCTTGAGAGAAAGAAGTCCCGTTGCCATGATTCAACTTCCAGATAAACTCACCTGGATGACTGAGAAGGATTCTCACCAGGTAACTCTCTAGGCTCACCCTTGAGAAAATAGGAGTATTCAAGCCAAGTTTTTTGCCTTTAAACACTCCGCCACCTCACCTCCGCTATTGTTTTCTCCCCTAGTGGCTTCCATGATTCAACTTTGCAAGGCAGCTGGGAGTCTTCCCATGTTTCATGTGTTTAGGAAGCTTTTTGCCTGCTGTGGGTCCTTTGATGTACATGTAGATGATGACTCTGGCTAAAGCTCTTTCCTCAATCCACACATTTCACAGGTTTCTCCTGCGTGTGAGTTTTTTGATGTGCTCTAAGGTTACTGTTTTTACTGAAAGTCTTTCCACATTCCATGCATTCAAATGGTTTCTCTCCTGTATGAGTTCTTTCATGGGAACGAAGTGAATAGTTTTGACTGAAGCCCTTTCCGCATTCTGAGCATTTATATGGTTTCTCCCCAGTGTGAGTTCTTTGATGTGCAAGAAGGTTACTGGTACAAATGAATCTCTTTCCACATTCCAGGCATTGATGTGGCTTCTTCCCTGTGTGGGTCCGTTCGTGTAAACGTAAAGATCCGCTTCGACTGAATCTCTTTCCACATTCCATGCATGTAAAAGGTTTCTCCCCTGTATGGATCCTTTGGTGTGCACGTAGATCTCCACTCTGACGGAAGCTCGTCCCACATTCCGTGCATGTAAAGGGTTTCTCCCCCGTGTGGGTCCTTTGGTGTAAATTAAAAGCACCTCCCTGATTGAAGCTCTTCCCACATTCCATGCATGTAAAGGGCTTCTCTCCGGTGTGGATCCTTCGGTGTTTGGTGTATGACCCACTGTCACTGAAGCTCTTTCCACATTCCATGCATGGATATGGCTTCTCCCCTGTGTGAGTTCTTTCATGTAAATGGAGGCGATTGCTGTGACTGAAGCTCTTCCCACATTTCTCACATGTAAAAGGTTTCTGCTCAGTGTGGGTCCTTTGATGTACATTTAGGTGTGTACTGAGTCTGAATTTCTTGCCACATTCAGTGCACGTGTACGGTTTTTCTCCCGTGTGGGTTGTCTGATGTGAATTAAAGTTACCTCTATGGTTGAAGCTCTTGCCACATTCCAGGCATTCGTATGGTTTTTCCCCAGTGTGGGTTCTTTGATGTTTAATACGTGGTGCATTCGTACTGAATCTCCTCCCACAAAACACACATTCATATGGCTTCTCCCCTGTGTGAGTCCTGTGATGTAAACCAAGGTTACCTTTGTCAAGGAACCTCTTCCCACACTCCTTGCATTCAAATGGTTTCTCCCCCGTGTGAAATCTGAGGTGCCTTTCAAAGCCAGAGGTCCATCTGAAGCTCTTCCCACATTCTAGACATTTGTAGGGCGTCTCCCCAGTGTGTGTCTTTTGATGCCGACTAAGCTGACTTCTCTGACTGAAGCTCTTTTCACATTCCAGGCATTTGTAGAGTTTCGCCCCAGTACAAGTTCTTTCAAGAGATTGTAGACTTCCCCTCAGACTAAAGGTCTTCCCATAAGACATAGCTTTATTTGATTTCTCTTCTGTGTGGGGTCTTTGCTTTTTCATACAAGAACTGCCTCACCCGTGTGGCGTCTGTAAGGTCTTTTCTAGCGAACGCTACAGTTGCTGTTTCCTCCCAGGCTGGGTCATTTCCTCCTCTTTTTGCTGTTGTTCTTGGGGTTCAGGGAAGCAAAGGATTTCTCCTTCTCAATTTTTTGATCTCGTTTGGCTTCCAGTCTTCTTTTTTCCTGTTTCAGGCTCAGTTGATTTCAAACTGTTCTTTCCCTGAGAGAAAATAAAATAAAAATAAAAATTATATGCATCCTTAAAGTGGGAGGCACCTGCAATCAGGCCTCCTTCCCTCTCTAAATTAAAGGACTCCCAAGGAAATAATAGTGTGTTTGTGATTATGTACAATACATCCTTCCCATCTAGCTTGAGACACTCTGGAAAAAGGTATCCCTGGTCCAGCAGGGCTCTTCTTATGTTCTTATTGATTTCATGGTAAGTCAGGTATTTCAGGAGTAGTTTTACCCCCAGAATAAGTTTCCAAGTCCCAGCCTTTGTTCACTATACTAAAAATCTTAAAATATAAGAGTAACCAGCGATTCCCCACACAGGAATCATTAGAGGACGAAAGAGGCTGGAACCAACATGCATAGCATATTGAACAATGGATTTCACTCATAAAAATACGCAACTAGAGAATAAAGCAATATCTTGTGACTATCTATTCCTGGCTAGTAGCTAAAGACAGTAAAGGGAGGATCTATGAAACCAAGAATAGATCCTCCTGTTTTCATTGGATTTTCCCATGCCAATTCAATGTCAAATCATCGACTGTAAAAAATAAACATTTGGGGCTCTATAGTCTGGAAAAAGGTGCCTGTGGGGGGATATAATTGATACGTACAAAATAATGCAGGGCATGAGTAAAGTGGATAGAGGGAAGCTCTTCTCCCTCTCCCAAAATACCAGAACTAGGGGACATCAACTCAAACTGAGGGTTGGGAGAGTGAGAACAGACAAAAGAAAATATTTTTTTACCCAGAGCATTCTTAGTCTGTGGAACTCCCTACCACAGGAGGTGGTGATGGCATCTGGCCTGGATGCCTTCAAAAGGGGATTAGACGGATTCCTGGAGGAAAAGTCCATCACAGGTTACAAACCATGAGGGAGATGTGTCATCTCCAGCCTTAAAACCAGGGTACTTCAAGGGCCAGATGCAGGGGAGTCGTATCAGGAGACAGGTATCTAGTCTCATGCGCTCCCAGATGCATCTGGTCTGGCCACTGTGATATACAGGAAGTTGGAGTAGATGGGCCTTCTTGGCCTGATCCAGCAGGATGGCTCTTCTTAGGTTCTGATGTCCTCCAGCACATTCTCCATAGTGATCCAAAAGGATGCCATCAAACCATAGATCCTCATGGGTTTTCCTCATTTGAGAGCTGGATCATTCCCAAACCAGTGTCTCATCATCTGCCTGCCCCCCTCGTACCAAGAGATATTATACCACAGAAATCTTGGGTCCATAAGTACATGTCTGTGGGCACAAAATGTTTTAGAGAGTACGACTGCATTTAAAGATCATTGGAAATCAAATAGCTCTGTGGTGTGGATCCGTGCTTTGGCACCATGACAGAGGTGTTCCGTCAGATGGCAAATCAAGCAGGCACAGGATCCCAGCAGAGGGGAGTACTCGGGTGTACTAACCCCACCACCACCACAGCCTCTCTGGATGAGCACAGAATCATCCCCAAACATGGGGGGAGGAGGAAGGGAGCAGAGCTAGCAAGCCCCCCCCCAGCAGACTCCACCAGCCAGCCGCTCATCCCAATAAGGTGAGTTCCTGCAGAGGAATCCAGCGCAACAACCAATGACCAAGGACGGCAGAGGCAGAAGGAGGACTGTAAGGGCATTAGGATGATAGGACCCTGCATGAAAGGAAATTAGCATGATGGGACAATTGCTTCACGTGACCTCTGGGAACTCCACGGAGTTGGGACGTTTATACAGTGGAACCTTGTCTTGTGTCATTAATCCATTCCAGAGGTCTAGACATAAGTCAAATATGCCTTAAGTCAAATGATTTTTCCCATAGAAAGTAATGGGAAAGTGGATAAATCCGTTCCAGATGATGAAAAAGACCCCCGAAAACAGCAATTTAACACAAATTTGACTGGCATAGGAGATTCCTTCCGGGGATGTAAATGAAATGTCTCTTCAAAGAGAGGAGGAGGCAGTGGAATTATAGTCCACAAGTTATACACCTCCACTTTTTAATGTTCATAGCAACAATGTCTAACATTTAAGTTTTACTGATTTTTAACCTGACGTTCCAAGTTCTGAACAACTCTATGCTTACCATTAGAGTCCCAAAACTGTACAGCTCCCCAACTAAAATGCTTCCATTGTGGACCAGAATTCTGCAGCCAGATTTTTTACAAGACTGAGCCGACTGTCTAACCAGTGAGGCCAGCCCCGAGCTCCCGGCAGCGGCGGCTTCGGTGAGGCCAGCTCTGAGCACCTGGAGCTGGTCCTCGGCCTCACCAAAGCCACTGCTGCTGCCGGAGGAGAGGAAGAAGGCAGGAGCAGTTTGGAGGCGGCAGCCGCAATGTTGCGTCATGGCTGCCGCCTGATTCCGGTGCCTTGCGCCGGGGCTCCGAGCTGTAAGTCAAAGCCTGCGACTCAAGTCAAACAGGCCCCTTCTTGTTGCAAGTCAAGCAGCATGTAAGTCAAGGTTCCACTGTACTTAGATTATGAGAGATGGGCTTAGAATCTGGCTTGAAGATGTAGGCAGTTAGAATTTAGGTCCTAGCCAGCCTAGGAATTGAAACTTACATAGTATTAAGCTAGTAAGAATATCTTAGATTGTTATTTTCAGGCAATATTATATGATTTTATCTGATAAGCATTTTTATATTTTTCATTGATTTTTATAAGTTGTCTGTGAAGATTCTCAGTCATCCAGGTGAGTTTATCTGGAAGTTGAGTCATGGCTACTGGACTTCTTTTTTGAGAGATAGAAACATTTCTATCTATACTATTGTCTCCCTAACAAGCCTATTTAGGCTATTGTTCATCTTATGAGCCAATCAGAACAGGGGACAAGAGGTCAAGCTGACTATAAGAAGTAGAGATGGGCATGACTTAGCGGAATTCCTGTTTCCGTTACTCGTTTCCGTTACGGAACGGAAAAGGAAACGGGAATTACTCCGCCAGAACTCGAACTCGAACTGACTAAAGAATAATTGGGTCTGATTTGTCGTGGTCGTTCCTGGCATCGCGGCGATCCCGCGATGCCAAGTGGCAGAGAAAAAAGTTTTTAAAAGTAAAAAAACCCCTGATTCCCGGCCAAAAAGCAGGCGGAAATATGACTGCCGTGCCTGAGTAAGGGCTCAGGGCACCTACCAGAGGGGTGGTTTCTGGAGGGGGGTCCCCGGCCTCCCCCCTCTCCTCCTGTCCTGTCCTGGGCTGCTCTGGTGGTGGTGGGACTCGCAGCAGGCTCGCAGCAACAAGCCGGACGAGTCTCGCCACCGGCCGCCACAATTCAAGCGGAAGCGGCACGGGACAGAAGAAAAGTTTTAAACTCCCCCCCATTCCCGGGCCAAAAAGCAGGCGAAAATATGCCTGCCTGAGTAAGGGCTCAGGGCACCTACCAGAGGGGTGGTTTCTGGAGGGGGGTCCCTGGCCTCCCCCCCTCTCCTCCTGTCCTGTCCTGGGCTGCTCTGGTGGTGGTGGGACTCGCCGCAGGCTCACAGCAACAAGTCGGACGAGTCTCGCCGCCAGCTGCTGCAATTCAAGCGGAAGCGGCATGGCACAGAAAAAAAGTTTTAAACTCCCCCCCATTCCCGGGCCAAAAAGCAGGCGAAAATATGCCTGCCTGAGTGAGGGCTCAGGGCACCTACCAGAGGGGTGGTTTCTGGAGGGGGGTCCCTGGCCTCCCCCCCTCTCCTCCTGTCCTGTCCTGGGCTGCTCTGGTGGTGGTGGGACTCGCCGCAGGCTCGCAGCAACAACCCGGACTCGCCGCCGGCCGCCGCAATTCAAGCGGAAGTGGCACAGAAAAATTTTAAATTCCCCCCCCATTCCCGGGCCAAAAAGCAGGCGAAAATATGCCTGCAGTGCAGAGTGCACCTACCAGAGGGGTGGTTTCTGGGGGGGGGGGTCCCAGCCTCCCCCCCTCTCCTGTCCTGGGCAGCCGGACTCGAGTCACCATGCCATGCGGTGCGGGCGGGGGATCCAAAATGGGGCGGCGACCGCAATATTTTTTTTGAAATCGTGGTCCAAAAACACACAAGCACCACAGAAACATGCGAAAATTGCTAATGCTATTGCTAAAACTGCCAGTAGCAGTGGGTTTTTCTTGTAACAAAATGTCTCCTCCCCTGTCCTCTCTCCATTTATTTATTTTTATTTTTTTTTACACCTGCGCAATGATGGGCTGGCCGAGTGGCCATGTGGGAGTGGACCATGCAAATTTTTGGAGCCATCCCACCAATTGCATGGCCACTTGGCCACTGAGACTTCTGGGATGTGCCAAGAAGCCCACTAAACCCTGCCCTAGCCCCCTAACCCTAACCCTAACCCTTGATTCCTTACCCATATGCCACAGTACACTGTCCTCTTAGTGGGTCAGAGAGGCATCCAGAGGTGCACCCCACTACCCCACCCTAACCTCACCCGTAACTAGCCTAACCCTAGCCCTTGTGCTAACCCGTCTTAACCCTAAGCCAGATCTACTTGCATTGCACTACGCAAGTACGATTCCCTTCTTTGTGAGACACAGCAGGTGCGAGAGCCTTAGGCATCACCCTATGGTTCTGGGTTCTGCCAGTCCACTGGTCTCATAGTCTGCAACTAGTATGCATATCCATATGGCTATGCATGCCCTTTTGCAGCAGCAGGTGAGGAGAGGAGACCCCCATGCCATAAAGCGGTGGTCCCCAACCGCCGGTCCGTGGACCGGTCGGCACGGGGCCGCCTGGGGAGGCCGGGGAGGCTCTTCCCCTTTTCCTCCGCCGCCCTCCTCCTCTTCCTCTTCTCTCCCGCGGGCGGCCGGTGGAGGAGGAAGGCTGGAGGAGCGCAGGAGGAGCCGCCGCCTTTGCCTTTGCCTCCCTCCTCTGCCTGCCGGCCGCGCCGGGCGCCAAGGGCAAGCCGGAAGAGGAGTCGCCGCCGCCGGGCATGACGCCCTCAAAGGGTAGGAAGAAGCGGCGGGGAACCCCTTTGGCCCGCTTGCCCCTCCTCGCCTCCTCCCGGCCCCTCCCCCCTGCCCTGGGGGCCGGGCGCGCGGGGGCCGGCGGGGAGGAGGGGGCGCGTGCGGGAGGCGCGAGGAACGGGGGAGGGACGAGGGAAGCTGGGCCGGAGGCGCCCCGCCGCAGAGTCACGGCCGAACCCAGGTGACTGCCGTGGCCGCCGCGGCCGCCGACAAGAGGAGGAGGAGGCGGGGGCCCGCCCGCCCAGGAGCCCAGGGCTCCCCCCCACCCCGCCCGTGTGCGCGCGGGGGGAGCGGCATGCCCGACGCCCCCAGCCGGCGAGCGCCGCCGCTGCCGCCGCCGCTCCCATACCCCCCCGCAAGGCACACACGCCAAGCCCCCCCGCACCCCTCCTCACCCTCCTCCCTCCCCCCCACACACCCTCCCCTGCCCCCCGCCCGCCCCCCCGAACCTCCCCCCTCCCTACCCCCACCCACGGGCCACGGAAAAATCATCAAACATTTACTGGGCCCTGGGGACAAAAAGGTTGGGGAGCACTGCCATAAAGGGTCTCCAGGAGCCTCCTTTCCCTTCCTATCCTAGCGGGTGAGGCTAGGAGGAACCCCCCCAAAAAAAGAGGTGCCTCCAGGAGCCCGCTACCCCCCAAAACCAGTACTAACGACAGACGAAAAACCGAAAAACGAAACGACTATTTTTTGCGAAGTTTCGCGAAAAACGGAAACGAGCCGACACGGGCCGCCTCCGACACACGACAACTTGAAAACGTCATTTTCCCTAGTCATGCCCATCTCTAATAAGAAGGACTACTTGCACTAGCTGTATTCAGTCCGATGAAGCTGTTTGGATGAACAGCGAAATGTTCCTATCTCTCAAAAGAAGAAGTCCAGTAGCCATGAGTCAACTTCCAGATTTTTATAAGTTGTTTTTCATTTTTGTAACTTAGAATAGTGAATAAAGCAATTTCATTGAATTGATGTTCTCAGATCATTTTCCTCTTTAAAAGAAACCAAGGGGGCTCAGGGAATGTCTCGGCCAGAGACGCTCCTTACCCCCTGGGTTCCGTTCCAGCAGGCAACTCCAGACGGCCACCCGGGAGCAGCCCGGCAGCCGACGCGCAGACGGGAACAAAGCAGGAACCGAAAAAGACAGGCAGGCAGGAGGGGCGGGCAAGGGGGGGGAGATGACAACCACCAACCCTCCCCAACACCCCCTCCTCATCGGCAGCAGTACGAAAGGCTTTGCAAAACAAAAACAACAAACAAGTAATACAAATAAAAACAAAAAAAGGACCGTCAAGAGGGACAGGCAAATCCTGCCGGCCGCCACCTTGCCAGAAGTATTTTTAATTTTATGATTATTTTGAAGCTCACACACTCTCTCACCCCCTTTTCTCACCCATCTGGTCTCTTTTCCAGGAGGGGGGGATGCTCAGTGCCTCAACCTCCATCCCTGTCAAACGCACAGTCAGCGTTCATACCGTGTGTGTGCCTGTAATCATGCAAAAGAGATTCCAGCCGCCCTCCCCCCACACCATGTCTCTCTCTCTCTCTCTCACACACACACACACACACTCCACCCAGGCTGCATACACACACACACGGCACCTTCCTTGCTCTCCACAGCCACTCACAAGCGCCCATACACGTCCTGTTCCCTTGCCTACGTTTCTGTGCCAAGGTGCCTCCTCTTTGTGATTTCATATGGTTTTTTCGTGAGGGCCTTTCCATTTCACCACTAAATCATGCATCGCATCCATATCCACAAACAGACACACGTGATGGCTGTTGTGATTTTTTTTCGGGCTGTTTGGCCATGTTCTGGAAGTTTTTCTTCCTGACGTTTCGGCAGACTCTGTAGCTGGCATCTTCAGAGGGCAAGGAGCTCAGGGAATTAGGAGTTTGCTCTGTGCTCTGGGGTATAGAGTGAGAGAGACTTTTAAAAAAACCAAAAGCCCACTCATTCTATACAGCCAAATAGCCCAAAAAACTCACAGCAACGATCGGATCCCGGCCATGAAGCCTTCGAGAATACACAGACACACGTGATTTCATGTGATTTTCAAACTGAATCCCCTCAAAACCAATTTCATTTCATACAACACATGTGGGCTTTCAGAAGTACTGTATGGCACGCACAAAAATCAATGACCACCCCTGGACCAAACTCATATCATGGGCCCCATCTTTGCACGCCAAAAATCACAAGTCTGTCAGCGTGTGGCTCTGCAGCGGTGCAAAAACATAAGACCTAAGGCATGGATCCTGACAGATCTATGATCTTTCTCCAGGAGCAACCCTCCCAAACTAGTACCCCCATCGTAGGCCCCATCTTTGCCCACAAATTAGAGTCTAGGCCCGTGGCTGTCTTGGGGGGGGGTGTCAATAATTCATTTTTCTTTCACTGCTTATATGGCGAGGTGGGTGAGGGGTTTTAACTCCTTTAAATGACCCTGAGGAGTCATAGCATATAAATACATGAAATCAATCAGTAAAGAAATAAAAACATTCTTGAGGAGGCATGCTGGGGGGGGGAGGCAGCTTCTTTCGAGGGTTGGGGCTCCCATCAGGGCAACCAAAACTACCCTTCTTCCTCTTTAACCAGGAGTCAAAGGGAACCCTTACTTGGACGGACCTCGTTCCCAGAACCCCAAAGGGACCCCTCAGGCAGGGATCCCCGTCCTGGATTCAGTAGATCCCCTTCGGTGTGGGGGGAAATATGGAATCACCTCCTCAAGGGATCCTGGCCGCTGAAAAGGGAAAATCAAATTAATAATGGGAAGTCCAGGCTGGGATTTTTAACAGAAGGCGGAGGAGGAGGATTGGTTCCTTTTTTTGGTTGTTTTTTTGGGGGGTGGGGAGAATTTCCTTCTCTCTCTCTCATTCTCTCTGTCCTCCCCCCCCCCAATCCTTTCTCCTGGTCTTTTTCTTTAATGAACTTTGATTTTTTTTTCTTATGGGAGGGCAGGGAGGCGTCCCCTCCTCCTCCTTCCACCCCCCCTTTAAGGACACCCCCCTCCATGGCACAAGCCCCCCCATCCTCCTCCCCCCTCCCTGTTCTTCGCGGTTTTTCCCTCCCTCCTTTTTTTATCCTCCCTAAAAGCTGCTTCCTCCACCCGTTTTTCCTTGCTGGTGAGGGGGGATATAGGGAAGGAGGAGGGTTTTTTTTTTGGCCTGGATCTGCCCCCCCTTCATTCCTTTCCCTCCCCCTCCCTCCAAATTAAAATGGGGGGGAGAGAAAAGGGAAGGAGGAGGTAGGAGGGGTCTCTTAGAGGGGGGGGGGAATTTAACGCCTCCTTCTCCCTCCGGACTCCCAAAGGAGTTTAGGTTCTCCCCCTTCCTGGGACCCCCACCCCCATCACGGATTTCATCAGCAGAGCCCCCCCTCCTCCTCTTCTCCCCCCCTTCCAGAATGGACGCCCAGGAGGGTCTTTACTTCTCCCCCCAATTCCCCTCCAGCCTCCCCCTCCTCCCCCTAATAGGATTGCAACCCCCCATTGCACAACCCACCTCCTCCTCTTCCTCCTCCTCCCCCTTCTTCTTGGGGGGGGGGTTCTTTTCCTCTCCAGATCCTTTTGGGGGGGGAAGAAATCCTGGCGCAGAGCTGCCCCCCCTCCACCTCCCCCTTTTCCTGCCGGTCTAGGAAGTAGGACTCCCTGCTCTCTCTCCTCCCCTCCCCCCCACTTGGAGGACTGAATCCCCCTCCCCTCCACCGGCGCTCTTCTCTCTCTCTCTCTCTGGCGCCAGGCAGATCCAAACTTCCGGCCCTCCCAATGTTTTGGGACCACAACTCCCAGGATTCCAAGCCTGGGTCTCCATTTATTTATTTATTTATTTATTTATTTATTTATTTATTTATTTATTCAACTTATATGCCGCCCACTACCCAATTGCAAAACCCCGCCTCCCCCAACACAGAGAAGTGGCTTCAGAGGGAAGGAGAACCTCAAAGGGATTTTGAATGAGGGGAAAAGGTGCAAATGGGGGGGGGGGGAAACCCGGCCAGGTCTATGCATTGGCCAAGGAGGCCAAAGCCTAGGGAGCCTCTAAATCTATGGGGTGGGTGGGTGGTGTCCACCGCCTTTTCCCAAGAGCCAGAAGTCTCTTAGGTACCTGTGGAAGGGATCTGGGAGTCTTGGTGGACCACAAATTGGACGTGAGTCAGCAGTGGGATGCGGCGGCCAGGAAAGCCAATGTGATTCTTGGTTGTATCAACAGAAGCATCGTGTCTAGATCAAGGGAGGTGATAGTGCCACTCTATTCTGCTCTGGTCAGACCCCACCTGGAGTACTGTGTCCAATTCTGTGCGCCTCAATTTAAAAAAAGATGTTGACAACCTTGAGCGGGTGCAGAGGAGGGCTACCAGGATGGTTGAGGGTCTGGAGGAAATGTCTTATGAGGAACGGCTTAGGGAACTGGGAATGTTTAGCCTTTCAAAAAGAAGACTGAGAGGGAATATGATAGCTATGTTTAAATATTTGAAAGGATGTCATATTGAAGAGGGAACAGGTTTGTTTTCCATGGCTTCAGAGACTAGGACTCCGGGCAATGGACTCAAACTACAGGAAAAGAGATTCCATTTAAATGTTAGATGGCCCCACTTCCCCTCCCCAGGGGGACCCTGCCCCCCCAATTCCTGCCCCCCCAATTCCTGCCCCCCCATCTTGCCTTCTCTTCCTCTTGCCAAGGGGAGGGGGCCTCTCTCCCAGGGTGCCCTTTCTTCTACCCCCCCTTCCAGGAAATCCTGGGGACGGAGAGGGGGCGGCTGGGGTTGACGGAGGGGGGGTCCCTCCTCTCCTCCTGCCCCTCCCCTCCCCTTCCTCCCCAAATGACCCCCCCCCCACCGCCGCGGCTCCTTTTCCAGAGGGAGGGGGATCTTTGAGGCTTCCTTTCCGTTCTTTATCCCAAGGGTTGAATGCATTTGATTCGGGGGGAGGCTTCCTCTTCCTCCTCCAATGCAGCCCCCCTCCCTCATTCCCAGCCCCCCCCCATTGCACACCCACCTCCTGCTCCTCATGGAGACTCTTTTCCTCTCCTTCCCGGGTAACAACCCTTCCAGCCTTTGCTTCTTTTTTTGTTGGGGGGAGAGAAAAGAGCATCCCCTCCCATTTCCTGCCGCTCTAGGGAGGCGGCCTCGCTGCTCTCCTGCTTTGGAGGACCGATCCCCAGCCTCCCCTCCCCCACCTCCATGCCAGCAAATGGGGGGAGTCGGATCAGGAGACTGGTGGTTGAGTCTCCCAGAGGGAGTCAGATCCGGGAAGGTGGACTGGGTGGGCGCTCCTTGGCCTGGCCCAGCGTGGATGGCTCTTCTTCTTCTCAGGTTCTTCTGAGGGGTCTCCCTTGGTGGGTGTCTTCCTGCCACCTCCGCTTTCAGAGACCAGCCACAGGCCAAGAGGGTCCTGGAGTTGTCTCGTCTCTCTCTCCCTCTGAGCCAGCCTGACTAATCTCCCTCCAGCACCGCAGCAGCTCAAAACATGGATTCTGCAGTGATCAGGTGGTTGGAGAGAAGAGTCAGGGAAGCCATTCATGTGATCATTGAGACCCCCTCCGTCAACAGAGGTGGCAGCCTCAGGCATAGTCTATCTGTTACTTATCAGGGTGTGCTTTCAACAGTACAGTGGAACCTTGATTTATGTCATTAATCCATTCCAGAGGTCTAAACATAAGTCAAACATGCCTTAAGTCAAGCGAACTTTTCCCATAGAAAGTAATGGGAAAGTGGATTAATCCGTTCCAGACAATTAAAAATACCCCCCCCCCAAAACAGCAATTTAACACAATTTGACTGCCATAGGACATTCCTTCCGGGGATGTAAATGAAATGTCTCTTCAAAGAGAGGAGGAGGCAGTGGAATTATAGTCCACAAGTTATACACCTCCACTTTTTAATGTTCATAGCAACAATGTCTACCCTGGTTCATAGATCTCACATTCCAGGTTCCTATGCAGTATATTTCTTGGCAACATTGGACTTTCCTTTCTCTTCCAGGCACGTCGGCAGTTGAGCGTCCTTTCGGCTTTAGCCCAGCCACTTCATTAGCTCTGGAGCTACTTGTACTTATCCTCCACTCTTCCTCAGTAGCATGTTGGACGCCTTCCAACCTGAGGGGCTCATCTTCCAGCTCATCTTCTTTTAGCCTTTTGCTTACCATTAGAGTCCCACAACTTTACAGCTCCCCAACTAAAATGCTTCCATTGTGGACCAGACTTCTGCAGCCAGATTTTTTACAAGACTGAGCCGACTGTCTAACCAGCGAGGCCAGCCCCGAGCTCCAGGTCCTTCTTTTCCTCCGGCGGCAGTGGCGGCTTTGGCAAGACCGAGGACCAGCTCCAGGTGCTCGGAGCTGGCCTTGCCGAAGCCGCCACTGCTGGAGGAGAGGAAGAAGGCAGGAGCAGTTTGGAGGCAGCAGCCGCAATGCTGGGTCATGGCTGCCACCTGATTCCGGGGCCTTGCGCTGGGGCTCCGAGCTGTAAGTCAAAGCCCGTGATTCAAGTCAAACAGGCCCCTTCTTGCTGCAAGTCAAATATGCTGGAAAAATCCTTCACCCTAATGACCCATACTTTATAGCAGGCCTGCCCAAAGTCCGTACCAGGGGCCAAATCCGGCCCGCCAGGCCATTCTGAGTGGCCCGCGGCTGGCTGGCCCACCCCTCCCTCCCTCTCCTTCACCCCATGTTTTTTTAAAAGAAAGTGGGTGGGGCTTGCAGTGGGGTGGCAGTTTGAGGAGCAACCGGCCCGTGACACATTCTCAGCCACCAAATCTGGCCCTCCTTACAAAAAGTTTGGGCACCCCTGCTTTATAGGTTTCAGCACCTTAGGCCATTGTTCACCTTAAGGCTATGAATACTATTGTCTCGCTAACGAGCCTATTCAGGCCAGGGTGACAAGAGATCAAAGCTGACTATATGATGGAGGACTTGCACTAGCTGTATTCAAACTGATGAAGCTGTTTGGATGATCAGCGAAATATTTTTATTCCTCAACAAAAAAAGAACTCCAGTAGCCATCACTCCACTTCCAGATAAGCCCAGGGTCGTTATCCCACAAGACAGGAGGGTAGTCTTCTGTTTCCCCCCCCCCTCACTGCTGAGCTCATACAACACGAACTGGAAATTAAGACAATCCATCCAGTCCTCCCAGTTCTGCTGCAAAGTGTCAAACTCAGGAATGCTGGGCGGGGGGTGCAGCAGCATTAGAGCCCTTGAAGACGGCTGCAATTGTGGGTGGAGTGTGGCCAGCGAGCTGGTGTCAGGGTCTTCGGTGTCCAGGGTGGCAATAACTTAGCTGTGCCTCCGTCAAGTGATGGAACCAGATTGCTGGCACTCAACCCTGTCCTGGGTTCGGCCTTAAAATCTGCTCCCTCCCTCCTTTTTCCTGGAGGGGGGGGTTAGAGAAAGGGAAGGAAGAAGAGGAGGGTTTTTTTTTTTTTGCCTGGATCGCCCCAATTATGCCCAAAAGGAGGAGGGCCAGTTTTCCCCCTCTCCTTACCCTCCCTCCTCCTTCCAAATTAAAGGGAGGGGAGACAAAAGGGAAGGAGGGAGATTTCCCCCTTTGCAACTCCATCACCCCTCACTTGCAACCTCTCCCCCCTTGCACCCCACCCATAGCATTACCCCCCAGTTGCGCAACACAACTCTTTCACCTCCTCCTAGCAACCATAGAGAGCCTTATTTCATGGGGGGTGGAGGCCAATTCCCCCTCCCTGGGAGCCTTCTTTCCTGCCACTCTAAGAAGCAGAACTCGAGGAATCCGAATGCATCCCACCCACACCCTTCTCTGCCTCCCTTCTGGCCCGGGAAGGGAATGGGAGGGGTAAGTAAAGGTTCCCCCTCCCCCACCACACATGTGTTGTGCACGTCCCAGGCCACATGGCCTGGCATGGCTGCAAGGAAATGCTGTTTTACCTTCCTGCTTTCAATTGCTGCTACACATCTACAATTGAAAACACTTCATCAAGTGTTTGTCTGCTACATAAAACAATACATAAGAACATAAGAAGAGCCATGCTGGATCAGGCCAAAGGCCCATCTCGTCCAGCTTCCTGTATCTCACAGTGGTCCCACCAGATGCGTCTGGGAGAGCATGGGACTAGATCTCTGTCTCCTGATACCACTCCCCTGCATCTGGCCCTTGAAGGACCCTGGTTTTAACCCTGGAGATTACACATCTCCATCATGGTTTATAACCTGTGATGGACTTTTCCTCCAGGAATCTGTCCAATCCCCTTTTGAAGGCATCCAGGCCAGATGCCATCACCACATCCTGTGGCAGGGAGTTCCATAGACTTAACAAGGCGCTGGGTGAAAAAATATTTTGTTTTGTCTGTTCTTACTTTCCCAGCCCTCAATTTGAGTGGATGTCCCCTAGTTCTGGTATTCTGGGAGAGGGAGAAGAGCTTCCCTCTATCCACACTCCAGACATTCAAATGGTTTCTCACCTGTGTGGGCCCTGTGATGACTAGCAAGGCTTCCAACTTGACTGAACCTCTTTCCACACTCCAGACATTCAAATGGCTTCTCACCTGTGTGGGTCCTGTGATGCTTAGCAAGTCTTCCAGAATCACGGAACCCCTTTCCACACTCCAGACATTCATATGGCTTCTCACCTGTGTGGAATCCGTGATGCCTTGCAAGGCTTTCAGCTCAACTGAACCTGTTTCCACACTCCAGACATTCATATGGCTTCTGGCCTGTGTGGATTCTGTGATGGCCCGCAAGGTGTCCAGCTTGAATGAACCTCTTTCCACATTCCAGACATTCAAAAGGCTTCTCGCCTGTGTGGATTCTGTGATGCCTAGTAAGTTTTCCAGAATCACTGAACCTCTTTCCACACTCCATACATTGTGCTCGCTAGCTGATGGGCAGCCAGTGAGGCTGCTTTCATAGGGATGGGATGTGGTCCCTGTAACCCACTCCAGTCAGCAGTCTGGCTGCTGCATTTAGGACCTGTTGATTTCCTGAGACTTTTCATTGATAGCACCACATAGTGTGTGTTACAGTAGTCCAGCCGGGAAATCACAAGGGCCGTCACTGTGGCCAGAGCTGGTGTCTCAAGAAAGGGGCGTAGATTGTGTATTAGCCTTAATTGTGTGAATGCGCTCCTGGCCACAACTATGACCTGGGCATCCAAGCTCAAGGATGAGTCCAAGAGCACCCCCAAGTAATGGAATTACTCTCTTTTCAATGCATTCCTATGGGAATTTGTATAAAGGAAAATTTGCTTAACATAATTTCATTTGGAATGAATTAATTCCTTTGTACAAGGTACCACTGTGTGTGGGGGGGGGGCTCTGAGTTATCTGTGATGGATTAGGAGAGAGATCTTGGTGTGTTGGTGGACAGCTCCATGAAGGTGTCTCCTCAATGTATGGCAGCGGTGAAGAAGGCGAATTCCATGCTAGGGATTATCAAAAAGGGGATTGAAAATAAAACAGCCAATATTATAATGCCATTATACAAAACAATAGTAAGGCCCCACCTGGAGTATTGTGTACAATTCTGGTCACCGCATCTCAAGAAAGACATAGTGGAACTGGAAAAGGTGCAGAAGAGAGCGACTAAAATGATTACTGGGCTGGGGCACCTCCCTTATGAGGAAAGGCTAAAATATTTGGGCCTCTTTAGTCCGGAAAAAAGGCACCTGAGGGGGGATATGATTCAGACATACAAAATAATGCAGGCCATGAGTAAAGTAGATAGAGGGAAGCTCTTCTCCCTCTCACAAAATACCAGAACTAGGGGACATCTATTCAAATTGAGGGCTGGGAGAGTAAGAACAGACAAAAGAAAATATCCCCCCCCCAGCGCGTTGTTAGTCTGTGGAACTCCCTGCCACAGGAGGTGGTGATGGCCTCTGGCCTGGATGCCTTCAAAAGGGAATTGGACAGAATCCTGGAGGAAAAGTCCATCACAGGTTACAAACCATGAGGGAGATGTGTCATCGCCAGGCTTAAAACCAGGGCCCTTCAAGGGCCAGATGCAGGGTTGTGGTATCAGGAGACAGATATCTGGTCTCATGCGCTCCCAAACGCATCTGGTGGGATCACTGTGAGATACAGGAAGCTGGACTAGATGGGCCCTTCTTGGCCTGATCCAGCATGGCTCTTCTTATGTTCGTATGTTCTTATGTAACATATTATTACCCATAATAAATAAATAAATAAATAAATAAACATATTGTTTCTTGTTTCTTTTCTAAGGGAGGGAAATGGTCTGTGGCTGAACCGTCATCCATAGCTTGTCATCATCCTCATCCTTGGCTTTTCCAAGGGGGAGGGGGTTGGGGGAGGGGCTTCTTCTCCTCCTCCTCCTCTAAATTGAGGGGGCAGGGGAGGGCGAGGGCGAGTTTGAAGGCGTGGACTTAAAAGTGACTTTTATTAAGGACTGGGAAGAGGATGCAAACGGGGGGGGTGGCCACCCCTCCCTCCCCACCACTATCCCACTCCCCACCCCCCACAAAACAACAACCCAGGACGTACAGTGCTTTGTAGGTCAAGGTCAGCACTTTGAATTGTGCCCGATAGCTGATCGGTAGCCAGTGGAGTAAACCGCCCAGAGACTACTTAAAGTGGTATGGGGCGGTATATAAGCAGAACACTTTGCTTTTGCTTTTACAGCAGATAAACCTCATTGGTAACATCTCCCTTATATACAACTCTCTTCCAAAAACTACCAAACACATTATATCATTGGACGTTACATCAGGTTATACTAGCATATACCAGCTGTACGACATTATATCATTATACACGACATTATATCAGATCAATTCACATGTGTCCAATCAATAATCAGCATATATTTTATATATAAGGTACCAAATGTTTTGTTTTGTTTTTCTTTGATTTTGCCCAGTATATACCAGATGTCCAGAATCTGTAATCAGTTACCTGGGAGAGTTAGTCCTTGGTTTTCAGCCAATTTAAAATATTACATTTTAACATATACATACATTATATGAAATCCTAAAAGGGGTTGTAAACAAGGATTGTGTGAATATTGAAGTTATTACCACACACTACGATTTTTCAAAAGCTTTTGGAACCAGTGGCATGTAAGGGGTGTAGAAAGGGCAACCAGAAGGACAGAAACAGGATCCTCAGTTACGACATTCAAACGGCTTCTCGCCTGTGTGGATTCTGTGATGCCTAGCAAGGTGTTCACCTCGACTGAACCTCTTTCCACAGTCCAGACATTCAAATGGCTTCTTATCAGTGTGGGTTCTGTGATGCCTAGCAACATGTGCAGAATCACTGAACCTCTTTCCACACTCCCGACATTCAAATGGCTTCTCGCCTGTGTGGGTCCTGTGATGGCTAGTAAGGCTTCCAGAATGACTGAACCTCTTTCCACACTCCAGACATTCAAATGGCTGCTCGCCTGTGTGGGTCCTGTGATGACTAGCAAGGCTTCCAGAATCACTGAACCTCTTTCCACACTCTAGACATTCAAACGGCTTTTCTCCTGTGTGGGTTCTGTGATGGTTAGCAAGGTGTTCACCTCGACTGAACCTCGTTCCACACTCCAGGCATTCAAATGGCTTCTCGCCTGTGTGGGTCCTGTGATGACTAGCAAGGCTTCTAGAACAACTGAACCTCTTTCCACACTCCAGGCATTCAAATGGCTTCTCCTGTTGGTGAATATTCCTAAGGGGACTATTTGTTGATGTGCTAGTAAAATATTTTTCACGCTTGCCATGCTCATTCCTTTCCCCTGGTTTTGATGTTTTTGGGACCTCTTGGTCTTCCTCCTGACAAGGAATAGATTTGTCCATCTTTACATCTATTTGTTTTCCTTCTAAGCTTCTTCCTTCGGGTTTGATTCTCAACACCCTCTTTTGCACCTGAATATTCAACCTCTTCCTCTGGCGCTTGGAGTCCTTCTCTTTTATTTCTTCTCTACAGTGTCTTACCTGCAAAATATAAATGACCACAAAAACAGAGGTTTAAATCAAATAACAAACCCACTGCCATGGAGGACGCAGGAGAATGAGACGCAGCTTCAGGATCCCTGGTCTATGAAACTCCCTGCCAGAAGACGTGATAATTGCTGTCAGCCTTGACCGCTTTAACAAAGGATTGGACAAGTTAAAGGAGAACAAGGGGATGAATGGCTATCAATATGGATGTCTAAGGACAACCTCTGAGTGGGAAAGAGATGCAGGATATCTCTCGATGCCATTGGCAGGGAATCGTAAGCAGGGGAGGACATCTGCTTGGGAATACCCTGAAGCCAATGGTGAGCCACCGCTGTGTGAGACAGAATGCTGGACTGGGTGGGCTGTGATGGCCTCTTCCAGCAAGGCTGCTCTTCTGTTCTTTTACTCTTAACGTCAGGAGTACAAAACCCAAAATCTATTGGAGTAGGAGAGGCCAGTGGGAAGGCTCCACCTTTGTCTGACTACGAGTCATCTTTCTTCATTAAGAGTCTGTGGCTGTGTTTGCGGTGGGGGTAGGTGGGGTGTCAATATTTCATTTTTCATTCACTGCTTATATGGCGAGGTGGGCGAGGGGTTTTAACTCCTTTAAATGACCCTGAGGAGTCATAGCATATAAATGCATGAAATCCATCAGTAAAGAAATAAAAACATTCTTGAGGAGGCATGCTGGGGGGGAGGCAGCTTCTTTCGAGGGGGGGGGGCTCCCATCAGGGCAACCAAAACTACCCTTCTTCCTCTTTAACCAGGAGCCAAAGGGACCCTTCCCTGGACGGACCTCCTTACCAGAACTCCAAAGGGACCCCCTCAGGCAGGGATCCCTGTCCTGGATTCAGTAGATCCCCCGCTTGTCACCTCTTCAAAGGATCCTGGCAGCTGAAAAGATAAAATCAAAGTAATAAGGGGAAGTCCAGGCTGGGATTTTTAACAGGAAGAGGAGGAGGAGGATTCGGGGATTTTTTGTGTATGTGGCGGGGGGGGGGGGAGAATTTCCTTTTCTCTCTCTCTCTGTCCCCCCCCCCAATTCGTTCTCCTGGTCTTTTTCCTGAATGTCCTTTGTTTTTGTTTTTCTTATGGGGGGAGGGAGGCACAACCTTCCACAACCTCCCCCTTTAAAGACCCCCCTCCATGTCACAAGACCCCTCATCCTCCTCCCCCTCCCTCTTCTTCGTGTTTTTCCCTCCCCCCTATTTTTGTCCGTCCCTAAAAGCTTCTCTGCCCTTTTTTCTTTGGGGGGGGGAGAGATGTAAGGAGGTTGTTTTGGGGGGGCTGGATCTGCCCCCCTTCATTCCTTTCCGCCCTTTCCCTCCCCCTCCCTCTTCCTTCCAAATCAAAAGAGGGGGAGCTTGGGGGGAGGGAAATTTAACGCCTCCTTCTCTCTCTGGATCCCCAAAGGAGTGTGCAATGTATTTGGGGGGGGCTCTTCCCTTCTGGGACCCCCACCAGCACCCCCATCACGAATTTCAACAAGCCCCCCTCCCCCCAATTCCCCTCCAGCCTCCATCTCCCCCCCCATGGCATTGCAACACCCCCATTGCACAACCCTCCTCCTCTCCAGAGCCTTTTTTTTTTGGAGGGGGAGAAATCCTCTGCAGAGCTGTCCCCCACCACCTCCCCCCTTTCCTGCCGCTCTAGGAAGAGGGACCCGCTGCCTTCGTCCCCCCCCACTTGGAGGACTGAATCATCCCCCCCTCCAATTATCTCTCTGCCTCCCTCCCTCCTTCTCCTCCTCCTCCTGGGGGGGGGGGTCCTGCTGATTTACCAAGAAGGAGGAGGAGGGAGGAGGGAGGGAGGGAGGAAGAGGGCCCACGAGGCCTTTTTCCTTGCGGGGGGAGATATATAGGGAAGGAGGGGAGGGGTTTTTTTGGCCTGGATCTGCCCCCCCCATCCATTCCTTTCCCCCCTTTTCCTCCCCCTCCCTTCCAAATCAAAATGGGGGGGATATCCCCAAAGGAGTGTGCAGTGGGGGGGGGGGACTCTTGTCTCCTGGGACACCCCCCACAGATTCCATCAAAAACGCCACCTTCCCCCGCCCCCAATAAAGGGACGCCCAGGAGGGTCTTTCCTCCTCCCCCTCCCTCCCCACCAGGCCCCCATTTCCCCCCAATCTCCCAACGCTCCCTCCTCCAACCCCCCAAGAGCACTGCAACCTCCCATTGCACCACGCAATTGCACAACCCACCTCCTCCTCCTCCTTCTTGGGGGGGGGGGTGTCTCTCTTTTCCTCCCCTTCTTCCAGCAACCACAGAACCTTTCGGGTTTCCTGCCCCCCCCATTCCATCAAAAACGCCATCTCCTCCCCCCATAAAGGAGGGTGTGTGTTTGTGAGGGGGGGCTCACAACCCCCCACTTGATCCGCCTGACCCCCTCTTCCTCCTCTTCCTCAGGCCCAGGGGTTTCCATTTTACTCCCCCCTCCCATCCCCAGAGCCCCCCTCTCCTCCTCCCATCCTATTGCAGGAACCTCCTCCTGGTTGGGGGGGCAGAGCTTTCCTCTCCTTCCTGCAGTCAGTCAGTGGGGAGGAGGAGGAGGGAGGGCTGGTTCCTTTTATTGGGGGGGCCGGTATTACCTCCTCTCTCTTCCTCCTCCCCCGTTGCCTGTCCCGGTCTGGCCTTAAAAAGCTTCTCCCTCCCTCCTTTTTCCTTGCGGGGGGGGGGAAGCAAAGGGAAGGCGGGGGGAGGTTCGGGGGTGAAAGGGGGCCAATTTACGCCTCTTTCTCTCTCCAGAACCCCCCTTCCCACGGATTCCATCAGCAACGCCCCCCTTCCTCCTTCCCCCATTGGCATTGCAACCCCCCCCCCCAAATTGCAATTGCAGGACCCACCTCCTCCTCTTCCTTGGGGTGTCTCTCTTTTCCTCCCCTCCTTCCAGCAACCACAGAGGAGAGCCTTCTCTTTTTTTGGGTGGGGGGGAATTAATAGTCTGGTGGAGAAGAGGCCCCTCCCTGGGAGCCTTTCGGGTTTCCTGCCTCTCTAGGAAGCAGGACTCGCTGCCCTCCCGCCCCCCTTGGAGGACCAAATACTGCCCAGCCCCCAAAAGTCCGGGAAACGGAATTGGGGGGGGGGATGTCCCAGCATCTTCCTCCTCCTCCTCCTCCTCCTCCTCCTCCTCCTCCTCTTCTTCTTCCCCATTTCATGTGGTCAGTGGGGGGGGGCGAACTTCCCTCTCCTTCCCTCCGGAGCCCCCCTTCCCTCTTTTCCTACAAATCCCAGAAGTTCCCAAAGTTTTTTTTTCCTTTGTCCATTTCTTTATTTTCTTTTCCGTGGACGCCCCCCCCCCCGCCAAACACGGAATTTTCCTGGACGTATTAACTTCCAATGTGCTGCTCATTTGGGGAGGAGGGGGTTTTATTTTATTTTTTTGGGTAGTGATACCTGTATATGTGACCCAAAATCACCCTCTCTCTGGCCGGATGGATGGTAGAACAAAGGCCTGATCCCTCTTGCTTTACATATCTTCCTTTCTGGTGGGATCATTTCCACCTCGGCCTTTAGGATTGGTCAGAGTTCTCAAGTACCCGCAATTCACACATTCCGCTGCCCCTCTTCTTAGGAAGACCAGCCGGGAGGGAAGGCTCAGCCTGCTAACAGATACATATCATGGGAATAAAAAGGAATTTATTCCGGACAATATGGCACCTTCTCAAAGGGGAAACCATGATTAAGGGGAGAAAAGGACGCCCCACCTTTCTAGGAGAGCCAATGACTTTGCCTTCCTCACGTTCTCAGCCAGTTAGAGGTAGGATCCAGACCGTATGGAAATATTATCCAATGAGGCTGTATACTTTAGGACTCTTTGTCTGTTGTGGTATAAAACTGTATGTTTGGGGTCTTTCTCTGCCATTAAGATCCTGGCTGATTCCTATCAAATATGTCAATAAAATTGGACATTTCTCTTGCCAGAGAAAATATACAAGGTATATCCATAAGCTAACAGCAGCGTGGACAATTGTAAAAAAAAAAAATAGGGAAAGCACATACAATTTTTATTTCTACTTTTATTGAAAAGACACAAAATGCAATTAATTTTTGGATTAGGAAGAAAAGAGATCAGAACCTAGTAAAATTCTTACCTAAAATTAATACACAAATACAGGAGGGTTATAGATAAAGAACTAGTTAAAATTTGAAAATTGTGTTGGGGTTGTGTAATGACAAGAAAATGGAGGCTAATGTTTAATTTCAGGATGGGTTTAATTCAAAGTGTAGAAATAAGTAATTGGTGGGGGCATGGCCATGTTACATAATGTATTACATATTTCGGGGGGGGGTGTTGTGTCGTGAGGGGTAGATTGTGAGCCTTCTGTGGACTGAGATTGATCCAGAGGTAAAGGGGGGGGGGACCCTACGTCGGGAATAAATACAGTGCTTCAAAATTCAACGTCAGAGTCCGCACTTTGGTTGGCGTTTCTCTCCGTTACTGCAGCTTCGAAAAATTAAATAAATTTAAGTCTCCTGGGCCAGAGTAATTACACCCAAGGATATTAAAAGAACTGGCAGAAGTAATTTCAGAACCATTGGCAATAATCTTTGAGAAGTCCTGGAGAACAGGAAAAGTGCACATCGATTGGAGGAGGGCTAATGTTGTCCCCATCTTCAAAAATGGGGAAAAAGAGGACCCAAATAATTACCGCCCAGTCAGCTTGACTTCAATTCCTGGAAAGATCCTAGAGCAGATTATTAAGCAGTCCGTATGCAATTATTTAACAAACAATGCTGTCATTACAAGAAGTCAACACGGGTTTCTTAAAAACAAGTCTTGCCAGACTAATTTGATCTCTTTCTTTGATAGAATTACAGGCCTGGTGGATGAGGGGAATGTTGTGGATATTGCTTATCTGGACTTTAGAAAGGCCTTCGATAAGGTTCCCTATGGTATTCTTGCTAAGACGTTAGTAGGAAATGGGATAGATAGTGCTATTGTTAGGTGGATTTGTAATTGGTTGACTGATCGCACCCAAAGGGTGATCATAAATGGCCTCTCTTTAGCTTGGAGAGATGTGACCAGTGGGGTGCTCCAGGGTTCTGTTCTGGGTCCAGTGCTGTTCAATATCTTTATTAATGACTTGGAGGAAGGAATAGAGAGTATGCTAATTAAATTTGCAGATGACACCAAATTGGGAGGGGTTGCTAATTCCCTAGAGCAGTGTTTTTCAACCAGTGTTCCGCGGCACACTTGTGTGCCGCGGAATGTTGCTGGGTGTGCCGTGGCGCGCGTCCGCGGAAGGGGGCGAGAGCAGGGCAAGGCAAGGCAAGGCGGAATGGGGACTGGTCTTCCCCCTCCGGCTTCGCGCGCCACTGCCGCGGGGAAGAAAAAGCGGACGGACTTGCCGCCCGGAAGGAAAACAGGAAGGGAGGGCGGGGGAGGAAGCATGGCTCGCAGCGACTGGGAGTGGGGCCAGCACGGGAAGTGTCCAGCGGCCGAGCGGGAGGACGGGGGGACGAGGAGAGCCGGGAAGGGTGCAGCGTCCCTGCGTTTCCTCCCTACCTGCGCACACCTGTGCGCGCACACCCACAGCCAATTCATAACGGGCCATCTTTGGTGGGAACAGGAGCCACTCGCTCCCACCCGCAGATGGCTGGCTGGCTGGCTGGCCAGCCGGCCAGCCGGCCACGACGCGCGATGCGCAGCGCTCGAACCAAAAGCGGGCGAACGAGGGCCACCCTCCACTGGTCCCGCGGCCGTTCCCGACTCGGAGGTGGTGCCCGTGCGGCGGCGCTTAAGAGCGCTTGGCAGCAGTGGCGCTGGTGTTGTGGGGGCCACCCCTTTGATCCCGTCAGGTGCCGCTTCCCCTTCCTGCGCGCCCCCTCGCCCACTCGCCTTGAACGAGCCCGGGCGGACTCCTTGGGCGCGTGGACAAAGGACGCCCGCCAAGAGGCTCTTGCGCCGGCCAGCGGACGACCTCCCACCACGCGCTCGCGCTCCCGCCGGCCAGTCGCCCCCACGTGCGTTGTTGAGGAGGAGGAGGCGCTGGAGGCGAGCGCCGTTGTGGTGGCGGCACAGGGCGTCGGCAGCGTCCCGGGCCAGGCTTTGCCCGAAGCCCTGCGACGCCCCTGTCACCAGGCACGCCGCCCGGTCCCGGCCCGGCCCCAACGACGACGACGAAGACGACGCCTCCGGTGGGTGAGTGGGTGTGTGGGTGTGGGCTCGGGCTCGGTGGGTGTGTGGGTGTGTTGAGCTTCCTGGTGCCACGAGTGGTCAGCCCCCCCCCCCGCTGCGGGACCCCAAGGTTGCCCGCCCGCCCGGCACATCCTACAACCGCGCAGCCCATCATTCCCAGGTGCAGGGGGGTGGGGGTGGTCTCCAGCCACGGCTGATCTACTCCTCCCCCCCCTTGTTAATTTTTTTAACATTTTCTATGGTGGTGTGCCGCGTGATTTTTTTCATCAAGCAAGTGTGCCTTGGCCAAAAAAGTTTGAAAAACACTGCCCTAGAGGATAGGATGAAACTCCAAAAAGACCTTGACAGATTAGAGTGCTGGGCCAAAGCAAACAGAATGGATTTTGTCATAGTGGCAATAAGAAATTAATAATTCATTATATCTCATTTATATCTAAGATGTCTCTGTGCTGGGGATGTGTGTCAAGAAAGACAGAGAACTTTTCTCGTAAAACTGTTGAAGTAACTTCCCTAGCTAACCACAATACCTTATTTTCCTGTAAGTGTACTAAGAAAGAGGAACTCTCTGCAAGATCGTTTACAGCAGTTAGCATTGTGGAATCTCTTTTGACATAGTCTGTCCAACTGGAAATTTTAGAGATGATAGGTGTACATCTGTGCATGCTTGTTTTGAAATATATGACACGCCTCTATTGAAGATTATTGCTGACGTGTCTATGTAAAATGTATAAATTGTTTTGCTGAACCCCAGAAGGTGTCCTTCTATTAAAGAAGCACCATTAATGCATTGATTTAATAAATTCTTGAAGGAACACGGTGTCAGTGCATAATATGTTACTCTGTCCTGAAGCCTGCATTACAATCTAGAATTGTTTGTCAGTTGACAGAATTTGGTGGAGAATGCGGGCATTTTTGATTGGCTACAGTTTGGCAATTTTTAAACCATTTCTATTGCCAAACAACTAACACCGGTAGAGAGCTTTTCATGGGGCTGAAAAACGACGGTGAGGCAGTGCTTGCTGACGGTCAAATGCTGGCGCCATTCACTTTTTGAGTGGGATCCTCACTGGCCTGCCTGTGTAACCAGGATTTCAGGTCTGTGGAAAAGTTCTGGAAAAGCAAGGCTCAAGCCTTCTGATTTGGTGAGTAGACTGGTCATATTTGTGACTAAGGTCAGGAAAGGGGGTGCTGAAGAGTATGTCAGGCCCACGAAAACCTTCCTTGGGACCTAGTTAGAGTCAGAGAGGGCTCTATCCATTCACTAAGTGCCTTTGGGAGATGACGACCCGGGCCGAATGGAAAATTAACTGCGGTAAGGTTTTTACCTTGCCTGCAGTAAGGTAGAGAGACGTCTAGAAGAAAAGTTTTAGTACAGTTCTGCAGATTTGAATTCCAGAGGTTTTCTCTTGTTATCAAGGGTTGAGGAAAACAACAACATGCTCTGTAAAATGGATCCTTTGAAACAATCTAAGTAATAAGCGCTTAATATCATGAGCTCTGTCTGTTTTGTGTTGTGTCTCTGTGTATGTTCTAAGATTGAAGGTATGTATATTGACCAGAAAAATTAGAGCAGCAAAAAGGAACTGCTGAAAGGTAAGAACCAGTTTTCAACAAATGAATCAGTAAATATGTGGAAAACTCTTAAAACTATTACTGGTCATGATAAACCTCCTCTCCATGCGGAAGGAAATCAACAACTAGTTTTATAGTGTATTCAAAATAATCTTGAATTCAACACATGCCATACTGTTGAAATGGTGGATTTTAGGAGGACTCATTCTATACAACCACCTCTTATATCAAATAATAGAGTGTTAAGAGTGGAGTCCTTTAAAACTGTTATATCTTAAGATTGTAAATGGTTATCTGATATTAAAAGTATTATTAAGAAAGTACAACAAAGAATGTTGATTTAATTCTATAGAGGTGTTATTGAATCTGTCATCTGTTTCTCTGTAACTGCCTGGGTTAGTTCTGCAACTGAGCAGGACAGATATAGACTTCAAAGGTATGCATGAATGTCCCTAATATTTTGGTTCAGGTGTTTTGGTAGGCAGGGCTTTTTGCTTGCCTCTACTCTCATAGTATGCATATACTATGCTCTGTTGTGAAAAGTTGAAACCTTTACAGCTCAGGAAATTTGGAAAGACCAATGATGGTTTCTGCAGATGGATATAGACATCACTCAGAGCTATGTAAGTCGCCTACGAAACACATTAGTCTAGTTTTGGAGACATGATAAATGATATAGTATGATTGAAACTGCCTCAATAGGTAGGAATTAAGATTAAATATTATTAAAAATGTGTGTAACTTTGAGTTATATAAGAAGTAAAGATTAAAAATGAGTGAGTGAATTTTGAAAATTTGTTTATAGGATTAGAAATACAACTGAATGTTTTGTTAGGTTTTTCATAAGAACTTAAAGTTTGTTTGGGGAAGCATAAATATATGGATTGTTTTTCATACTATCCATTTAGGTTTGAGAAGTTAGCAAATGTGAGAATGTGCTAAGGAAAATACCCACCAAAGAAACAAATAATAGCTTGCTGTGTGTATTCTGCTGTTAGGATATAAAAGTGTGTCTCCCACAATTTGAGAACATGATAATATCAAATAGCTCTGCTTTCCAACTCAAGCAGAAAAATAAAATGAATACTGTAATTTATATGGAGACTTTATGCGTAAGAACAGTGAGGTTTTTTTTGTAGCCCACTGAAAGTGGCAAAAGTTATTGTTCGTACGTTTTCCTTTTTCTAATAGTAAAGGAAGAAGTGTAGTGTGGTAATGATTTTAATTTACAGGAAAAGGAATTGAATACAGTGGACACTTGCATAACAAACAGTTTGTGGCATGGAATCTGTACAACATAAAATGGGCTCACTTTGTATCTTCAGAGGTTGAGCCAGTGTAGATGTCTATACTTTTTTGCAAACCGGACAGAATTATGTTGGCAAAATCTTCTTCTGATGTGTTCATCCAATCCATTGTGTTTTATATCTGAGAAGGTTAATATTGCTTGTAATATTTTCTGGCACTTAGTTTCCAAAAAAAGAAAGGTACAGAGGAGAGTAACTAGATTAGATTGAAGCCAAAGCAGGGAGGAAGAGCTTTCAAGCGTTGTTTTCAAAACATGCGGTTACTCTAAGGTCAAATGATGTTTTTTGAAAAAAGAACTTTCCCAACGCTTCTCTTACAGTTGCGGCTTTAAATTCAGCATATAGAAAGCAAAGAAGCATAAGGTAGTTTCCTTTAAATTTTGTCTTTAAATCCACCACACATAAAGAGCAGCAAAGGCAGCATAAACCTCTGGGTTCTGCTGCATCAAGACTGCTGCTTCTTTGCTGCAATGGAGTCCATCCATAGACTGAGAAAAACAGCTTTGATCTGAAAATGTTCCACCATGCTTTTCATCTCCTTTATTCTGATCCTGGGTTTTGTTATGAACTCTTTTGATTTCTACACCTGGCATGCATATCTTTTTCTTTTATTCTGGATCTCAGCATCTTGGCTACCGCTCCACGTACTCCCACTGAAACATCTCTACCCACTCAAACAGAACTCTGTGCTTATGGTTTTATGTCTTTATAAATTTGTTGTTTTTTAAAAAGGGTGGAATGTGTAATTCTAATGTGTATTCTAATTGTAATCAAATTTTATTATACAATCATTGACCCAAGTAATTAAAAATAGGCTTATAAAATACAGTATATAAAATATGTACTGTAATTTTTCCTTTATCATGGCTTTACTATTGTGAGATTTGAAATTCTTCCCGAACGCTTGTCAGTCTTGATTTGTGCCACATAGGAAAATATGATATGAGCGATTTCAAGCAAGTGTACTGTGAGTTCCTGTTTTGAGGCTCAGCTGCTCTGTCAAAAAGAGGACGTTGCCTTCAAGTTAGATCTAAAATGGGCACTGTGCGAAAAAGCGGAAGTTACTGTAAAAAGATGCAGGTGGGAGGGGGAGCAAAAGAAGAGGCTACAGGAGGACAGACTTGTGGTTTCCAGAAGATCTTGCTGGCCCAAATTGGTTTGGACCAGCTGGATGGAAGGGGGGCTTGCCCTTTGGTAACCCCAGGGTGAGCATGAAGGCTATATAAACCTCGCCCAGACAGTAGCGGGTGGGGGGGGGCGCCGTCCCAGACCACTGTTAGGTACTGGTACCCTGATTGCAATCAGTAACTTCCCCTTTTGATGCATCAAATCTTGCATTTTTGCATGTTTTCCTGTGTTTCTCAATAAAGCATTTGCTTTTGCTTGAAACTCACCAACGCTATGATAGCTCTCAGTTTTGAGCCATTTTGAATCATTTTTGGAAGAAACACAATAATCGATTTCACTATCAAATCAAATCAAATTTTATTATACAATCATTGACCCAAGTAATTAAAAATAGGCTTATAAAATACAGTATATAAAATATGTAAAATACATAAAATACATAAAACATTAAATATTTCAGATAAGATTACTCCCTATCATATGGCTATCTAGTGATAACTTTTGCGAATTCTCAGAGCTGCAAATAAAAACTTGGCCACAGACTGTGTAATTGTTTGGTTTGCTCCTGACAGCAGGAGCTTCAAGAGATCAGTGGAGGGCATATCGGTACATTTGCTTGTAACTGGGTGGAGATAATAGAGACACCCAGGCCTATAGAGTCTGCATTCCAGTATGGTGTGTAACAAATTCTCAGTTACTTCATTCCCGCAGGGACAGAACCTTTCTCCATATGGTGTGTTATTAAAGCACCCTTTTAACTAGGCTGAGGGAAAGCAGTTGAATCTGGCCTTAGAAAATGCAAAACAGTTCCTTGGAATTGTGATTTGTTGTATATAGTTTGCTGGCCGAGGAAAGTTAAATTTTAGGCCAAGGTGCATTGGTGAGCAGATTCTATCTGCACCTGCTAGGGAGTACTGATAGTCTATCTCTTTAATCTGTTGGGTCAACATTGACTTTGTGGAATCCTAGGGGTGAGTTTGAAGAAAATCCATGGAGAAATCTAAAAAATGAAGTTTATCCATGAAGCCCTTATGCCATGAGCTGACACAGGCATCTTTTTGTATATAATATAGGTACCCACTCTTTATAGGGGCATAGAATGCCTTTAGCCAGACCACGAAAGGGTGTGTGAGAAAAGGATGCCTAGACATTTAAATGTTTTGACTTGTTCTATGCACTGTCGCTCAATGTGCCAATCTTTTGTTTTACAGTGTCTTGAGAAAACCATAATTTTGGTTTTCTTGAGGTAGATTGATAAGGAATTGATCCTTCAGTAATTCATGAATGCATGTAAGGATAGTTTGAGACGGACTTCCAATAATGACACGATGACTGCATCATCTGCATATAATAACAAGGGAACATTTATTTTGGCCAGTTTTGGAGGATGAAATTCTGGAGCTGAGCAGCTTTTGTGGAGGTCATTTAGGAACAAGTAGAATAATGTTGGCACCTTAATGCAACATTGACAAACTCCTCTTTCTGCCTGGATGGGGTTTGATATATGTTTGATAAGTTTCAGCACCTTAGGCCATTGTTCACCTTAAGGCTAAGGATACTATTGTCTCCCTAACAAGCCTATTTAGGCCATTGTTCATCTATGAGCCTAATTCAGGCCAGGGTGGCAAGAGGTCAAAGCTGCCTATAAGATGGAGGATTTGCACTAGCTGTATTCAGACCGATGAAGCTGTTTGGATGAACAGCGAAACGTTTCTCTCTCTCAAAAAGAAGTCCAGTAGCCATGTCTCAACTTCCAGATAAACTCACCAGGATGACTGAGAATCTTCACAGACGTTTATCAAGACAGAATCTCTACATAGACAGCATTGTTTACACTATGTGGATTTGGCATAGTTTATATTCATAAGAGGGTCATTGTTTTATAAAGTCTATAAGGTTTTGCCTTCTGGTTGGGAAAGGACTTGCCATATTGAAGTACTTCTGCCTGGAATAACCCCTTCATATACTCCTGTAGATGTACATAAACACTTACCATGAAAATCAGTTTTAGACAGTGGCTAGGATTAATTTTGGAAATTGGAGCTGGTATATACCTGCTATAAGATCAATGTTAAAAAATTGTTGTCTTATTGGCGACTTCCATAGCAACTCCAACTTCTATAGTTCAGCCATGGATGTCCACACATGTTTATAGGTTTTATTGGTTTCTTTATAGATAGGGAAAAAAGAGGAGGAGGAAGGGGGGAAGGGAAAATAGGGGACAATAGGTACATTGAATACAGACTGAAAAATAAAGACCAAACACTATTAAGTACCAAACTAGTGCTATATACAGTTGAGTATGTACTACTTAGTGGTTGTCAAGCTCAGCTGCCACACCTTGCCATCTTCTAATAAAAAGTTGTTCACGATCTCCTTTCAGGTAGCCAGCAAACTTGTCGATTTACTTACCTGGCAGGGGAGATACCTTGATCATGGATGTCCACACATGTTAATGAACAGGAGGAATGGGGGGGGGAACCACTCAGAGAACAATTTGGAAATATTCCTATATCTGCTCAGTTGCGCCGTAAACAATAGTCCTTAATTGCATTGCAAGTAACACAGTTATAAAGTAAAAGTCCTCCATTGCAGGACCTTAAGTCCACAACAGAGTGAGAGCTTTTAGCAATAAAATATACACACACATAGTTTTGGTTAGTATTCAAATAATGCTTGGATAGTGGTAATAGCCTAGTGGTGCTTCTTACAAAGCAGAAGCAGGGACTGTGAGAATGGAATTGCTTTGCCGCTTTTCTATATTTTTAATTTAGTTTTAATAATAATTTATAAGGCACATGTAGGGTGT
Source organism: Phrynocephalus versicolor (assembly GCA_023846285.1). Classification (NCBI taxonomy): domain Eukaryota; kingdom Metazoa; phylum Chordata; class Lepidosauria; order Squamata; family Agamidae; genus Phrynocephalus; species Phrynocephalus versicolor. Next base: position 77,006 of record JAHTLZ010003521.1, on the reverse strand, counting down.
TGGCTGCTCGAGAAATACATGCAGCACTTTAGAGATAGATAGATAGATAGATAGATAGATAGATAGATAGATAGATAGA
>JAHTLZ010003521.1:66873-76917 GCA_023846285.1 Phrynocephalus versicolor | reverse complement strand
GATAGATAGATAGATAGATAGATAGATAGATAGATAGATAGATAGATCTTTATTGTCAATGTCCTGTGCAGAACAACAGGACTGAAAGAATCTACATCAGCTTTTACAGGAGCTAACAATACAACCATACAAAAATATCTATCCCCCACCCCACATAAACACATTTAACCCACTAACATTCTTAAAAACTCTAAAAAAAACCTCTAAAAAGAACAGGTTACGTACCTGTAATGTTGGTTCTTCGAGTTACGCATCTGTGAATTCCCACTGCTGGGATTTTCCCTTCTGCGCCTGCGCAGCTCCCGGACCTTCTAGAGCCTTCGCTCAGCTCTTTAGGACCTCCTCTCCCTCTCACTGGGCATGCTCAGGGACTCCCGCGCAGATATCCCCAGTTCCGTCCATGTCCGCCGCTGCAACGAGAAGAACAGAGAGAGAGACGTGACGGACAGAGGGGAAGACGGGTGGGAAGTGGGAATTCACAGATGCGTAACTCGAAGAACCAACATTACAGGTACGTAACCTGTTCTTCTTCTTCGTAGCATCTGTGAAATCCCACTGCTGGGAGACTAGCAAGCTGACTTACAGGAGGTGGGCCGTCACTGTAGAGAGTATGCGAGGATGGCTCTGCCAAAAGCTGTGTCCTGCCGAGCTCTGACATCCAAGCGGTAATGCTGCACAAAGGTGGAAGGCGTAGCCCACGTGGCAGCTCGGCAGATGTCCTGTAGTGGAATGCCCCGAAGGAAAGCTGAGGAGGCTGACACCGCTCTTGTAGAGTGTCCCCGAGGTTCACAAGGCAGGGGCTTGTTGGACAACTGATAGGCCATGGTGATGGTTTGGACTATCCATTTAGAGATGGTCTGAGCTGTGACTGGCATGCCCACGTCAGGTCCCGAGGTGCAGATGAAAAGTGTTGGGGACCTACGCATGGTTTTAGTCCTCGAGGTAAAGAAGAGCAGGGCTCGCCGAACGTCTAGGGTGTGCAGGGAGCGCTCTAAATCAGATGACGGGGAGGCGAAGAAGGTGGGTAGTATCAGAGGTTGGCTAAGGTGGACGTGGGAGGCCACCTTCGGGAGGAATGAGACGTCTGGGTAGAGGATGACCTTGTCCGAGAAGAATTGTAAGAATGGTGGGTCCGAACGGAGGGCTGCTATCTCTGAGGCACGCCGTGCTGAGGTGATGGCTAGTAAGAACGCCGTTTTAATGGAGAGAAGGTGAAGAGGAGCAGTAGCCATAGGTTCAAATGGGGCTCGAGTAAGCTGATGCAGAAACGTGGTAAGGGACCATTGAGGCGGAATAGGAGGCCTATGTGGTCTAAGATTATTGATGCCCCTGAGGAAAAGGGCAGCTGAGGGGGAGTCCAGTGGTTGATGGGCGACAATGGCTGCTAAATAGACCTTTATAGTGGAGAGCGAAAGTCCTCTGTTAAAGAGAAGCTGCAAGAATTGAAGGACGGAGTCTAGGGACGCCAGGCATGAGATCAAGTGGCAGTCGGAGGTATAGCGCTGGAATGCCGACCATTTATTGTGGTACAGTGCAGTTGTGGATGGCCGCCTGGCATGGGAGAGGATGTATTCTACAGAGAGTGGATTAGCCAGGCCATGAGATGAAGAGACTGCAGGTTGGGGTGGAGAAGGCGACCCTCGTTCTGGGTGAGGAGGTCTGGAGTGAGAGGAAGGTGAATGTAGGACTCCGACATGTTTTTGAGGGTGAGGAACCAGTGCTGCCTTGGCCACCAAGGTGCGATCAGGATGGTTCGAGTTTGCTCTTGCCGGAGACAGATGATTGTCCGGTGGAGAAGTGGTATAGGAGGAAAGGCATATGCTGTGAGGCCTTGCCAGGGGGTGGACAGGGCGTCGCCCATGGCGTCCCGACCCCTGCCCGCCCTGGAACAGTACAGAGGGCACTTGGCATTGTGTTCGGATGCAAAGAGGTCTATGTGGGGGCGACAGAGGTCGAGGAATACCTGGTGGGACAAAGTCCATTCATGGTCGTTGGATGACGTCCTGCTGAGGCTGTCCGCTAGAGTGTTGTCCTTCGATGCAATATGGACTGCTGTCAGGAAGATTTGTCTCTGGTAGCACCATGTCCATATGTCGGTTGAGAGACGCATTAGAGAGTGCGACCTGGTGCCACCTTGTTTGTTTATATAGTGCAGCGCCGTTGTATTGTCTGTGACAATTCGGATGAATGACCCACGGGTGTTCTGTGCGAATGATTTCAGAGCATTGAAGATTGCCAACAACTCCAGGAAGTTGATGTGGCGAGAACGAAGGGTCGAGGGCCACGTGCCGTGGGCTGTGAGGGGATTGCAATGTGCGCCCCAGCCGGTGGTGCTGGCATCCGTCGTGATCTGTAGAGTTGGTTGGGCTTGTTTGAACGGGCGACCAACCTGAAGATGGCGGGGAACGCGCCACCATTGAAGATGGGCATAGAGGCTGGGTGAGACCTGCAGCCGTTTCAGTCTGTGGTGTTTTAAAGGGTGGAACCTGGAGAGCAACCAGTGCTGGAGAGGTCTGAGTTTGAGTCGAGCGTACTGTAGGATGCACGTGGTGGAGGCCATGAGTCCTAAGAGGTGTTGAGCTGTCAAGGCGGTGACATACCGGCGTGGTTGAAACTGTTTGAGGGCCTTGGAGATTTTGCGTATCCTGTCGTCCGGCAGGAATGCTTTGCCCTGTACGGAGTCGAGTCTCGCTCCGATATATTGAACTGACCTGGTTGGTTGCAGAATTGACTTTTTGACATTGATGGAGAAGCCGAGCGACGTGAGAAGGTTGGTGGCTAAGTGGACGCTTCTTACTGCTTCTCTCCTTGTAGGTGCCACCACCAACCAGTCGTCGAGGTACGGGAACGCATTGACACCTTGCAGGCGAAGGAAGGCTGCTACTGGAGCCAGGCACTTCGTGAAGACCCTCGGGGCGGTAGAGAGGCCGAAGGGGAGTGCCTTGAATTGGTAAGTATCGTCTCCGATTTTGAAGCGGAGGTACTTCCGGTAGGACTGTCTGATGGTGATATGGAAGTATGCATCTTCCAGGTCGAGGAATGCGAACCAGTCTCCCCGTCTGAGCAGCGGAATGATGGCCTCCAGGGTAGTCATTCTGAACTTCCGTGGCTTGATGCACAGATTGAGTAACCTGAGGTCCAAGATGGGTCTCAGAGTGTCGTCTTTCTTTGGGATGGTGAAATATCGCGAATAGAAGCCGTAGGTATCGTCTGGTGGGACTAGTTCTATGGCGTCTTTCGTGAGTAGGTTTGCGACCTCTGCATTCAGGACAGACGAGGGCGGTGTGGTGATAATCTTGCCCAGCCGGGGCATTCGAGCGAACTCGATGGCATACCCCTCTGTTATAATGTCGAGAACCCATGCGTCTGATGTGATGGCTGTCCAGCGTGAGAGAAAGGGACGTAGTTGGACCTGTGCTGATGCATGTAGAAGCGAGGAAGCCGCGTCAGGAGGTATGTTTGGGCTTCCTGTCGTAGCGCCTTGTGGATTGGGATGTTCTACTTCGTGACTGTGGGCCGGAGCGGTAGTAGGAGGATTGGTAAGGTTGCCTGAGTCGTGGTTGGGCGCGTTGTCCCGTTTGGTGGAAGGGGCAGCGCCATTGGTAGGGTGGTGGCCGCGAAGAGGTTTGAGGCGTGGAGCCTTGGAAGGCGTACGACCTAGCTGTCTTGCGCATTTTGAGGATATTGTCAAGGGATTCGTCTGTTGTTGCCGCAAAGAGACCCTCGCCATCGAAAGGGGCACCTTCAATCCTGTTGCGCGCATCCTCAGTGATGGTTACTGTGCGCAACCACGCATGTCGTCGGAGAAAAACAGCGTTTGCAAGCTGCCGAGCTGATGCTTCCGCAACGTGACAGGAGGCAATAGTTTGGTAGTCCAGTAAAGTCAGAAGCTCCTCATGATATGAGGTAAACTTAGCCTTTGAGTCGTCAGAGAGCTGTTCGAAGGCCGGCAGCAGCTTGAGTAAAAGATGGCGAGAATATGCCTCCATAGCACACAAGTGGTTGGTGGTTCGGAGCGTGAAGGAAGCTAGCGAATACTGCTTTTTTCCGATTAAGTCCAACTTTCTGCCTTCTTTGTTACTGGGGGCAGAGGTTGAGGTGTTCTTAGCACGATTTTGTGTGGCATTGACAATTAGAGAGTTCGGGAGAGGGTGTCGTGCCAGAAATGCTGTTTCCTCTCCATGAGTGTGGTATAAATTGTCAGTGCGGCGCGGCATGAGCGGGGTGGAAGCCGGCTTCGTCAGAGAGGCCTTGGCGGTCTCTAGAAGGGAAGGGATAAAGTCCAGACGGAGCGGAGGGTTCTTGTTCTTGCGGAGGTGGCCGAAGAACTTGCAGGAGCCCTTAGGATCCGGTTGCTCCACCTGCAGCTCCATGACTTTGGCTACTTTGTTGATTATCTTCGAGTAGGTGGAGAAGTCTTCTTCAGGAGGGGGGGCCAGGTTGTCGTCCCCTTCAGATTCTTTGGCATGACTGTGACCTCGCGCAGAGCGGGTAGAATGGATGGATTGGGAGTCATCTCCGATATCGGAGAGGAGTGACCTGTCCATTGACGCTGGCAAGAGCGAGCGGTGGCGTTTGGATTGAGAGCCACGAGGGCGCTCGCGATGCGAGCGGTCGCTCGATAGCGAGTTACGCTGTCTGGCGACTGATGGCGTGCGGCTGTGTTCGCCGTGAGAGCGTGCCGACCTGTCCTGGCTGAGGTCTTGAGAGCGGCCGTGTCCAGACGTGGACGAGTGGGCTGAGCATGCCCGAAGGGTCTCTCGGTCATCCTGCTTGTGGTCAATGTCATGGCTGAGTCCCCGGTGGCGTTTGGATGGTGGGGAGCTTGAGCGGGAGCATGAGGACGAAGAGCGGCGATGTCGACGACTCCTGTCAGAGGCGGAGTCGGAGGAGCAGGAGACAACCCGAATATAACGTTGGCGGTGTTTGCGGGGTTTAGGGGTATTGTCCCGATGATGACGCTGGCTGACACCACGAGAGCACTTAGATTTTTTTGCTCGGTGGCGAGGGGCACGGGTTTCTGACACCTCGGTGCTATCAGATGAGGAGGAGGTGGATCTAGAGTCGTAGACACAATAGGTGTGGCGGGACTTGCGATGACGCTTTTTGGGAGACTGAGGAGCGCAATCGGTATGGCGGGCCCGCCCCCGATCTGTAGGAAGGGTAGCCTTTTTACGGTGCTCCTCCGCTGATGGCGTGCGGAACCCGGTCTCTACCCGGAGCGATGGAGAGGCGCCTTTGCGTCCGGAGGGGGAGGCATGAGAGGCGGTCGCTCTGAGATCGTCACGAGCGCTTCGAGCGACTGACAGCAAGGGGCTACGCTGTCAAGGTGGAATGTCCGCATGTGAGCCCGCCGAGAGCACAGGGCTGCGCTGCCTTGCTTCATTGTCACCACGGGCACCCCTAGAGCCCGTCTGAAACAGAGGGGTATGGTGACGAGCCTCAGCCATGGCATGCCGCGTTGGCGAGGTGGCTGTCCAGCTCCCCGACTGGGAAGACACTGGGGAGGTGGATCTATCGCGGGCCGTGACTAGGTTCTCGGGGCGGTCTTGTCGGGTAACCGCCTGTGATCCCGCTGTTGCGGCGGAGGAACCTTGAGCCAGCGCGCGGTCTCCGGCCGGAGAAGTGCGGCGGGAAGAATGCCCATGTGTAGATTGGGCAGGCTTTTTCTTCTTTTTCTTAGATTGTGTCCCAGGTCCCGCCGTTTTAGAGGTCTGGGAGGCCTTGGAGGCCAAGGAGGCCGGTGAGGAGGGCGCCACGTGCGATTGCTGAGCCTCCATGGGCTTAAGGGATTGCTCCCAGAGGTAGACTCGCAGACGGCCTTGCCGCTGCTTTAGCGCCGGCTTGGAAAGTTTTTGGCACTCTGGGCAGTTGGCTGGCTGGTGGGATTCGCCCAGACAGTAAAGACAAGCGCTGTGCCCGTCTGAGATGGAAATTTTATTCGGGCACAGGGCGCAGCGCTTAAACAGCGCTCCAGGGGCCATAAACGGCCCAAAGAACGGGGACGGGAGGTTGGGGAGGGGGAGGAGGAATGAAACTAAATACTACAAAACAAATATAAAGGTACTTATCGAAAGAATCAGTAAAGAAAGTCTCTGTGATCTTTTTCAGGAGCTGAGCAAAGGTGCGACCGTTGCTGGCGGCGGCAAAAAAGGAACTGGGGATATCTGCGCGGGAGTCCCTGAGCATGCCCAGTGAGAGGGAGAGGAGGTCCTAAAGAGCTGAGCGAAGGCTCTAGAAGGTCCGGGAGCTGCGCAGGCGCAGAAGGGAAAATCCCAGCAGTGGGATTTCACAGATGCTACAAAGAAGAACTAATTACAATTCTGCATTTTCAGAGCTAAGACAGGATACATATGTAGATGCCTGACTGCAAACTTATGACATAATGGCAAACGTGATAAACAGAAAATGCAGAACTATGTTTTGGGGGATTTTCCACTATCGGAATGAAGTCTTGATGGAAAAATCCACTTGCCTTGATATGAGCATAGAAACAGTATAAAGGGTCTCTAAAATTTTATTTCAAGGTCTTAGGGCTTCAGAGATAATAGACTCTTTATGTCATTTTCTCTCCCTAACACCTCTAGAAACTGTCTTTGTTTGCCTGTGTGCTGTCTTTGCTTAATAAAAGTTGTTATCTTTTGCTTTAATATTCTCACTTTATTTATTATTTTATTTTGAGTTATTTTATCAATGCTTCACCACTTCACATTGCCTCTGATGCCATCTCCCTGCATCTGGCCTTTGAAATACCCTGTTTTGGACAGAAACAATGGTTTCAAAGTAGAGGAAAAGAGATTCCATTTGAACATTAGGAAGAACTTTATGAGGGTTAGAGCTGTTCGGCAGTGGAATATGCTGCCATGGAGGGTGGTGGAGTCTCCTTCTTTGGAGGTTTTTAAGCAGAGGCTGTCAGGAGCCATCTGTCAGGAGTCCTGTGATGGGGTTCCTGCATGGCAGGCGGTTGGACTGGATGGCCCTTGAGGTCTCTTCCAAGTCTTAGGATTCTGTGATCCCCATCATGGCTTGTAACCTGTGATGGAGTTTTCCTCCAATCCCCTTTTGAAAAGATACAGGTGGCCCGTACTCAGAGGGGAACATGAATACAGAGGACTATCCTCCTTTTATGCCATCAAATGGCTCCTGGCTTATGGGGACCCTGTGGATTCAGGACCTCTGGAGGTTCTATTGTTAAAAGCCTGGTTCAGATAATTGAAAACTAAGGATAGCATTATCTCTAGTAGTGGCTTTAATGTTAATTTTTTATTTTTTTCTAGTATTTTAAATAAGGAATCATTTCTCACAATTTCTGTCTCAAATTTGTGTTGCTCACATCCAATAAGTCCTTTGAGGGATACTTCTGAAGCAATATACGCAAAGATTATAAGCATCTAGAGAACCAATCATGTTTTCTGATGTCTACATATCTTTGATGTATGTACTTCACAACTTCACTAGCTTAAATCTTCCTGGGTAGCTAGCTACACCGCCATATCTTGGAGTTCTGCAGAATGTTGTACAATTGGCTCCATGGGGAAAGTCATGTATCGGAACCAGTTCCAGAATATTTAGTTGTGGAGTGTCTTCTATGATGTAATAAAATTTCACAGTTGGTTTGCGAAATATTTTTTCCAATGAGGCACACCAATTGCTTGGACGTAGATCCCCCTTGAAGATGAGCTGGAGGAATTTGACAGTAGAACAAGTCCAATTTCTTTTTGAGCCAGTTACAAAGGACTCCAGCCGAGCTTTGAATTGATCTATGTACAGATTTTCTAAATATGCTCCCCCCCCAAAAAAAATCGACTCCATCAATGCAATCCTGCATGAGAAAAGCCCAGCTGATAAAACATTTTTTCAAATAATAATAATCTCATTTCACATCTAGATTTATTTTTATTTTATTTTATTTATTTATTATTATACTTATCTTCTGTTTGACTTCCCCTGAAAGAGGAAAACAAAAGTGATACCACAGTTTTTCAATCAAATGTGCACCCAAAGCCTGAACATATATTAAGAAATCCTCTAATGCTTTTCCTAGAGACTGGGATTCCCAACTGGGCCTTTTTGACAGGTTTCTCCCTGGGACAAAATTCTGTGCGAGTCCCACTGATGGGAAAGAACAGCAAAGCTTCTCTTGAACTTCTTTTCACATTGCATGTATTTATATAGTTTCTCCCCAGAGTTCTCTGATGTTTACTTGAGGGGACAAATTTGACTGAATCTCTTTACATATTTCATGTGGTTTCTAACCAGTGTGAATTCTCTGATGTGAAGTAAGGCGATAACGCCGACTAAAGCTCTTTCCACAATCTATGCATGCATGTGGTTTCTCCCCTGTGTGAATAACCTGATGCGAACGAAGATTACTTTTGTAACTGAAGAGCTTTCCACATTACAGGGGAGAACATAAGAACATGTTCTTATGTTCTCCCCTGTGTGAGTTCTTTGATGAGTATGGAGGTCATTGTTTTGCTTGAAGCTCTTTCCACATTCTAGGCATTTGTAGGGCTTCTCCCCTGTGTGAATTCTCTGGTGTGAACTGAGTTGATAACTTCGGCTGAAGCTCCTTCCACATTCTATGCATTTATATGGTTTCTCCCCACTGTGAGTCCTCTGGTGTGAATTAAGGGAAGTTTTATGCTTGAAGCTCTTTCCACATTCTCTGCATTCATATGGTTTCGCCCCAGTGTGAGTTTTTTGATGTGAACTAAGGGCATGGCTGTCTTTGAAGCTCTTCCCACATTTTATGCATTTATAGGGTCTCTCCTCAGTGTGAGTTGTTTTATGTGATTTGAGACCACTGCTATGGCTAAACCTCTTTCCACATTTCATGCATTCATATGGTTTCTCCCCAGTGTGAGTTCTTTGATGTGATCTGAGCTTACTGCTGTCAATGAAGCTCTTTCCACATTCAATGCATTTATGTGGTTTCTCCCCAGTGTGAATTCTTTGATGTGTATGAAGGCTACCACACTGGCTGAACCTCTTTCCACATTCCTTGCATTTATATGGTTTCTCCCCAGTGTGTGTTCTTCGATGTAAACGAAGGACACGGCTGTCACTGAAGCTCTTTCCACATTCTATGCACGTGTATGGTTTCTCCCCAGTGTGAGTCCTTTGGTGCAAAAGTAGGCTACTACTCTGTGCAAACATCATTCCACATTCCATGCATTTGTACGGTTTCTCCCCAGTGTGAATTCTCCCATGTAAAATAAGGTGATACTGCCGACCAAACCTCTTTCCACATTCCATGCATTTGTATGGTTTCTCCCCAGTGTGAATTCTTTGATGTAAATGAAGGCCACTGCTGTCACTGAAGCTCTTTCCACATTCCATACATTCATATGGTTTCTCCCCTGTGTGCGTTCTCTGATGTGTAATAAGGTGAGCATGTGAACTAAAGCTCTTTCCACATTCCATGCATTTATATGGTTTCTTCCCAGTATGAGTCCTTTGATGTGAATGAAGACTACTACTGTAACTGAAGGTCTTTCCACATTCCATGCATTGATATGGTTTCTCTCCAGTGTGAGTTCTTTGGTGACTAAGAAGGTGACTGCTGTTAACAAAGCTCTTTCCACATTCCATGCATTCATACGGTCTCTCCCCAGTGTGAGTCCGTTGATGTGAACTTAAGTGTCCACGTTGTCTAAAACTCTTTCCGCATTCAGTGCATTCATATGGTTTCTCTCCAGTGTGAATTCTTTGATGCATATGGAGGGAATCATTTCGACTAAAGCTCTTTCCACATTCAGTGCATTCAAATGGTTTTTCTATAGTATCTGGTGTTTTTTTCATGTTCCTTGCACTAGTCTGTTTTTTGTAACTAGACTCTGCTATATTTATTCAAACTTGATATGTATCTGTTAGCAGGCTGAGCCTTCCCTCCCGGCTGGCCTTCCTAAGAAGAGGGGAAGCGGAAGGTGTGAATCGCAGGTACTTGAGAACTCGGACCAATCCTACAGGCCGAGATGGAAATGATCCCACCAGAAAGGCAGCAGCTGTTGTTGCGGGACCCACTGTACAGGTGCTTCTACG
>JAHTLZ010003521.1:41806-61431 GCA_023846285.1 Phrynocephalus versicolor | reverse complement strand
ATCTGCTTCCTGCATCTTAATCCTAGGGACTCCATTTCCCTTCTCCCGGCTTTCTGTGACGTGGTCATGTCCCCTAGCAAGGGATGGTAATGATTGATACCCCAGCAGCTTGCTATCCCATCCCATGACGTGAGGGTAATGATTAATGGTCTGTTTGTTCCTTGTGGCCAGAATGGAAGGACAAGATAGTCAGTTATCTGCTTCCTGCATCTTAATCCTAGGGACTCCATTTCCCTTCTCCCAGGGCATTCCCGTGCAGGAGAAAGAGTCAAATATCGCCCCTCAGAATGCATTGCAGGAAGCTTGCTGGATCATTAACATCTGTGCATATTAATATCTAAGATCCCTCAGGGGAGCATTCCTACACTTCAGCTTTAGGGAAGGAAGCGGGGGGTGGGGCTTTTCTCTTTGCCACCCCCCCAGGACAACCCCCCCCACACACACACCTTCCACCCAGGGGGGATTTACTGGGAAGAGGGTCCTTGCCCACATCTCCCCCTTTACTTCTTCCTGCTCCTCCTGCCCCCCAACCAGACCAGGTCTTTCACCCCCCTACCCCCCCATGTCATCCCCTCCCCCCTCCTCTCCTTCTCCTTTTCACACCTGCGGGTGGAAGGGAGGATTGCAAAGGCCTGTGTTTAAGGGGGGGGGTCTCCTGGCACAGATATACTGTGGTATCTTGTATAGAGGAAATAATTCGTTCCAAATGAAATTATGTTAATTTTCCTTTATACAAATTCCCATAGGAATGCATTGAAAACGGATTAATCCCATTTTTCTCTTGTACTGATTATCCCCATAGTAGACGTTTCTGTTAAGTGAATTTCCCCTATCTCCGGATTTTTTTAATTTTTGTACAGATTTTATCTTACACAAGCTGTTTGTTATACAAGGGTCCACTGTACAGTATATATAGCCCCCCATGGAGACCCAGAGGAAGCCCCTCCTATCTCCTTTCCTTGATTCCAATCCTCCCCAGACTCCCACCTAGGAGGACAACGTGGGAGGAATGAGGCGGGAGAGCATAGAGTGGGGGGGGCGGAGAGGCACTCCCTCTTGCGCCTCCTCTTGGGACACTCTGGAGCGGCCCCCTCCCTATGCCCTCCCCACTCCTCGCGCGGAATGCTGGGAAGGGAGGGCGGGCGGGAGGGAGGGCTGAGGAGAAAGACAGACGGACCAGCGAGAGGAGGTGTTATTCCTAGAGAGTCTTCCTGCGGAGGAGGAGGAGGAGGAGGAGGAGGAGGAGGAGGAGAGGAGGGGCTGACAGAAAAGACCGGGCGAGTGGTGATAGAGAGGCAGCCTCATTCCTAGAGGGTCTCCCTCCCCTTCCTCCAAGAGGGCCACTTCCGCTCTCTCGCTCTCTCTCTGCGGTGCCTCCTCTTTTTCCTTCCCCCTCTTCCCTTCCACCAACAGAACTTCTCAGGGGGCGGCGGAGGTCCGAGCGGGGGCTCGGCGTTGGTGTGTCTGCAAGGGCTTGGCTTGTGTGTGTTCGGGGTCTCAGGTATACGCGCGGGGGGGAGGGGAGGGGAGGGGGAGGGAGGGAGGGGGCGATTGGTTGGGGGTGGTCTCCCTTCAGGATCTCCCTCCTCCTCCTCCTCCTCCAAGAAGACTTTCTGGCAGCCTTTGGGATTTCCCCCCATTTCTCTTTTTTTTGGGGGGGTCGATTTCTCCCCCTTGGAAGGATTAAAGGGGGAGCTAAGGAGGGAAGAAACCCCCCCCCCATTTTTTATTTATTTCTGGGGGGAAGGAGAAAGAAAAGAGGGCGATGGAGCTCTCAGGACGGAGGGGGGGGGAAGAGAAAAATGAGATCCAGAGAGCCAGAATCGGTGGCCGTTTTGATCCAAGGGCAGGGAAGGAGGAAAATAAGGACCAGCAGTTGGGAAGTGCTGCTCAGTGGGTGGAGGTGGAGGAGACACGAGGTCATAAGAACATAAGAAGAGCCATGCTGGATCAGGCCAAAAGCCCATCTAGTGTTTATTATTTATTATTTATTATTTATTTATTTAGGGGGTGGAGGGAGAGGAAGAGAGGCAGAGAAGAGGGCGATGGAGCTCTCAGGGCAGAGGAGAGAAAAGGGAATGAAAAAGAAGAACCAGAATCGGTGGCCATTTGGATCACTGCCTGCAGTTAGGATCCCCCACCTCCCATAGGAATGCACTGAAAGCCATCCCTCTGGAAAGGATTTAATGTTTTTCAACCGCTGCCCAATTTATGAGATTAGTGATTTAAACTCGGAACAGATTAATCTCGTAAATGGGGCTTCCACTGTACTCTTTCCAGAGTTTCTGCACAAGACTACCGAGGAATACCTCAATTGAATAAAATATCAGATGGGTGCTCCCTGGGTGGCCACATCCACTTCCCTGTTGGGAGTGTCGATGGAAACAGAGAAATTCTCTCTCCGTGTAGGGAAGAAGTACGGATAATTCTTCTCCTGATTTCCCCTGCCAGCTTCTGCTGCCCTTTGAGGAGGTGACCCCGTATTTCCCCCACAGAGAGTGGGATCTTCTGGACTGAGGCTAAAGAGTTCTGCACAGGGACCAACGGCTGGAGATACCTTTTTCCTTCAGGGCACAGACTGTGAAGGATATTGTGAATGAAGGGGGGCAGATCCAGGCCAAAAAAGAAACCCTCCTTCCCTATATATCTCCCCCCCCCGGCAAGGAAAAAGGCCTCGCCGGCCCTCTTCCTCCCTCCCTCCTCCTTCCTCCTCTTGGTAATTCACCAGGACCCCCCCCCCCCAAGAAGAAGAGGAAAAGGAGGAGGGAGGAAGGCAGAGAGAGAATTGGGGAGGGGATGATTCAGTCCTCCAAGGGGGAGGGAAGGCAGCGAGTCCCTCTAGGAAGAAAAGGGGGGGCAGCTCTGCGAGAGGATTTCTCCCCCCTCCCAATTTCTCCCCCCCCCCGCCCCAAAAGAGGCTCTGAAGAGGAAAAGAGATTCCCCCCCAAGAAGGAGGAGGAGGGTTGTGTAATGGGGGTGTTGCAATGCCATGGGGGGGAGATGGAGGATGGAGGGGAATTGGGGGGAAGAGGGGGACTTGTTGAAATTCGTGATGGGGGTGCTGGTGGGGTTGCCAGAAGGGAAGTTCCCCCCCATACGCTGCACACTCCTTTGGGGATCCGGAGAGAGAAGGAGGCGTTATATTTCCCTCCCCCTCTAAGCAAGCTCCCCCTACTTTGATTTGGAAGGAAGAGGGAGGGGGAGGGAAAGGGGGGGAAAGGAATGAAGGGGGGCAGATCCAGCCCCCAAACCCTCCTCCCTACATCTCTCCCCTCCCCCAAGGAAAAAAGGGCAGACGAAGCTTTTAGGGACGGACAAAAATAGGGGGAGGGAAAAACACGAAGAAGAGGGAGGGGGAGGAGGATGGGGGGGCTTGTGCCATGGAGGGAGGTCTTTAAAGGGGGAGGTTGTGGAAGGTTGTGCCTCCCTCCCCCCATAAGAAAAAAAAAGGACATTCAGGAAAAAGACCAGGAGAAAGAAATGGGGGGGGGAGGACAGAGAGAGAGAGAGAAAAGGAAATTCTTCCCCCCCACACACACACACAAAATTCCCGAATCCTCCTCCTCCTCTTCCTGTTAAAAATCCCAGCCTGGGCGTCCTGTTATTACTTTGATTTTATCTTTTCAGCTGCCAGGATCCTTTGAAGAGGTGATTCTATATTTCTCCCCCCCCCCCATCAACAAGCGGGAAATCTCCTGAATCCAGGACCGGGATCCCTGCCTGAGGGGGTCCCTTTGGGGTTCTGGGAACGAGGTCCGTCCAGGGAAGGGTTCCCTTTGACTTCTGGTTAAAGAGGAAGAAGGGTAGTTTTGGTTGCCCTGATGGGATGCCCCCCCCCCCGAAAGAAGCTGCCTCCCTCCCCAGCATGCCTCCTCAAGAATGTTTTCATTTCTTTACTGATGGATTTCATGCATTTATATGCTATGACTCCTCAGGGTCATTTAAAGGAGTTAAAACCCCTCACCCACCTCGCCATATAAGCAGTGAAAGAAAAATGAAATATTGACACCCCCACCCCACCCCCACCCCCGCAAAGACAGCCACAGACTCTAAATGAAGGAATATGACTCGTCGTCAGGCAAAGGTGGAGCCTTCCCACTGGCCTCTCCTGCTCCGATAGATTTTGGGTTTTGTACTCCTGACATTAAGAGCAAAAGAACAGAAGAGCAGCCTTGCTGGAAGAGGCCATGAGAGCCCACCCAGTCCTGCATTCTGTCTCACATAGCGGTGGCTCACCATTGGCTTCAGGGTATTCCCAAGCAGATGTCCTCCCCTGCTTACGATTCCCTGCCAATGGCATTGAGAAAGTTCCTGCCTCTCTCTCCAACTCAGAGGTTGTCCTTAGACACCCATATTGATAGCCATTCATCCCCTTGTTCTCCATTAACTTGTCCAATCCTTTGTTAAAGCGGTCAAGGCTGACAGCTATCACCACTTCTTCTGGCTAGGGAGTTCCATAGACCAGGAATCCTGAAGCTGCATCTCATTCTCCTACCTCCTCCATGGCAGTGGGTTTGTTATTTGATTTAAAACTCTGTTTTTTGTGGTCATTTATTTTTTTCAGGTAAGATACTGTAGAGAAGAAATAAAAGAGGAGGACTCCAAGCGTCAGAGGAAGAGGTTGAATATTCATGTGCAAAAGAGGGTGTTGCGAATCAAAACCGAAGGAAGAAGCTTAGAAGGAAAACAAATAGATCGAAAGATGGACAAATCTATTCCTTGTCAGGAGGAAGACCAAGAGGTCCCGAAAACATCAAAACCAGAGGAAAGGAATGAGCATGGCAAGCGTGAAAAATATTTTACTAGCACATCAACAAATAGTCCCCATAGGAATATTCACCCACAGGCGAAGCCATTTGAATGCCTGGAGTGTGGAAAGAGGTTTAGTCAACCTAGACACCTTGCTAGCCATCACAAGACCCACACAGGCGAGAAGCCGTTTGAATGTCTGGAGTGTGGAAAGAGGTTCAGTGATTCTGGAAGCCTTGCTAAGCATCACAGGACCCACACAGGTGAGAAGCCATTTGAATGTCTGGAGTGTGGAAAGAGGTTTAGTCATTCTGGAAGCCTTGCTAGCCATCACAAAACCCACACCGGCGAGAAGCCATTTGAATGTCTGGAGTGTGGAAAGAGGTTCAGTCGAGCTGTACACCTTGCTGAGCATCACAATACCCACACAGGTGAGAAGCCATTTGAATGCCTGAATTGTGGAAAGAGGTTTAGTCATTCTGGAAACCTTGCTGAGCATCACAAGACCCACACAGGTGAGAAGCCATTTGAATGCCTGGAGTGTGGAAAGAGGTTTAGTCATTCTGGACACCTTGCTAAACATCACAGAACCCACACTGGCGAGAAGCCATTTGACTGCCTGAAGTGTGGAAAGAGGTTCAGTCGTTCTGGAGGCCTTGCTGAGCATCACAAGACCTACACAGGTGAGAAGCCATTTGAATGCCTGGAGTGTGGAAAGAGGTTTAGTCAAGCTGGAAACCTTGCTGAGCATCACAGAATCCACACAGGTGAGAAGCCGTTTGAATGTCTGGAGTGTGGAAAGAGGTTCAGTCATACTGGAAGCCTTTCTCGTCACCATAGAACCCACACAGGCGAGAAGCCACTTGAATGCCTGGAGTGTGGAAAGAGGTTTAGTCAAGCTGGAAACCTTGCTAAGCATCACAGAATCCACACAGGCGAGAAGCCATTTCAATGTCTGGAGTGTGGAAAGAGGTTCAGTCATGCTGGAAGCCTTTCTCATCACCATCGAATCCACACAGGTGAGAAGCCGTTTGAATGCCTGGAGTGTGGAAAGAGGTTTAGTCAAGCTAGGCACCTTGCTGAGCATCACAGAATCCACACAGGCGAGAAGCCATTTCAGTGTCTGGAGTGTGGAAAGAGGTTCAGTCATGCTGGAAGCCTTTCTCGTCACCATAGAATCCACACAGGCGAGAAGCCGTTTGAATGTCATAACTGAGGATCCTGTTTCTGTCATTCTGGTTGCCCTTTCTACACCCCTGAGGACCCACTCGTTCCAAAAGCTTTTGAAAAATCGTAGAGTGTGGTAATAACTTCAGTAATCATACAATCCTTGTTTGACAACCCCTTTTAGGATTTCATATAATGTATGTATATGTTAAAATGTAATATTTTAAATTGTCTGAAAGCTAAGGACTAACTCTCCCAGGTAACTGATTACAGATTCTGTACAGCTGGTATATAGTGGGCAAAATCAAAGAAAAACAAAACAAAACATTTGGTACCTTATATATAATATATATATTGATTATTGATTGGACACGTGTGAGTTGATCTGATATAATGTCGTAGAGCTGGTATATGCTAGTATAACCTGATGTAATGTCCAATGATGTAATCTGTTTGGTAATTTTTGCAAGAGAGTTGTATATAAGG
This sequence comes from Phrynocephalus versicolor, assembly GCA_023846285.1. Taxonomy (NCBI): domain Eukaryota; kingdom Metazoa; phylum Chordata; class Lepidosauria; order Squamata; family Agamidae; genus Phrynocephalus; species Phrynocephalus versicolor. The sequence continues at coordinate 55,029 of JAHTLZ010003521.1, read as the reverse complement.
GAGATGTTACCAATGAGGTTTATCTGCTGTAAAAGCAAAAGCAAAGTGTTCTGCTTATATACCGCCCCATACCACTTTAAGTAGTCTCTGGGCGGTTTATTACAGTGTGCAGGCTACACATTGCCCCCCCCCGCCCAGCAAGCTGGGTACTCATTTTACTGACTCGGAAGGAGGGAAGGCTGAATGAACCTTGAGCCTGCTACCTGGGATTGAACCCCAGGTTGTGGGCACAGTTTTAACTGCAGTACAGGCATTTAACCACTGCGCCACGAGGCTCAGTGTAATTCAGATCACTTTATCGATTGCCATGTTAAACGCTCTTGCTGATGTAATTCTGTGTTGAATGCTTTGTATATACAGTATTGCAATTGAATTTCTGATACAAAGCAGTTTGTTTAACAGAAAAAACACTTAAAGGATAAAAAATCCAGAGATGGGATACGTGTAGCTCCTCCAAAATCTTTTTATGTAAGCGTGGAGGGACCCCAACTCAGCGTAGCCACAATATACACCATCGTTGGGTAGACAGTGCATCTTTCTGAGCTGTGAAGCTCACAAATTCAGAATCCGGCTTCCTCGGCCACCCCTTCCCACCCAATCCAAAATTCGGGCAAGCACCCGGTCCTTTGCGGTTGTTGCCACATTGTCCCTAACATGCAGTGGCTGATCAGGTAAATCTCCCAACTGCAAGATCTGATGGGCGGGAACAGGGTCGGGACCGCATTCTGGCAAGGGCAATCTACTAAGGGCATCGGCATGGCCCATCACTTTGCCTGGCTAATGTTGGAGCAAATACGGGTAGCCAGCTTTTTAAACAATGACCAAAACGAGACCTGTGGGGAAAACATCTGAGGGGTCGGGCTCAGCTGGTCCAAGCAACAGCGTACAGTCTGTAACTAGTGTGAAGGGCCTCCCATACAACAAATCATGAAATTTGTTCACTCCTTTCACAATAGCCAGCCCTTCTTTCTCAATCTGTGAGTAATTTTGTTCTGCAGATGATGGGGACTTCCCTCCCACCTGGAAGTTTATGACCCAGCACTGCACCTACCCCATAAGGAGCAGCATCGCATGCCAACGCAACTGGCAGTTTTTCATCAAAGTGGGCCAAAACGGAATTTAAAACTAATAATTCCTTAACAGTTCAAAAAGCTTTGGCTTGACGTGGCACCCAAACCCAAGGGGCTTTTTTGAATCTAAAAGCCTCTGCAAGGGCTCCGCCCCTGCTGCCTTGTGTGCAGGAAATGTTGTAACATGGCCTTCTTCTCAGGCTCTGTGGCCTCACAAATTGCTCGTAACTAGTCTACTGTAGGGTGCAGTCCATTTGCATCTACTCTAAAACCTAAAAAGTTCACACTTGGTGCCCCCAATAAACATTTTTGCTTGTTTCACTTTGAGTCCTGCCTCCTGGAGAATGGGACAAAGTCTCACAACGAACTCCTCTCTCGATGGTGCAGCGATCAGGACATTGTCGAAAAAAGGGGGGCAACTCCCGGTATACCTTTAAGAAGATGATCCATCCGGTTCTGAAGCAGCCCAGAGGCAACACTTTCACCAAACAGTAGCCTTTTAACCCTAAATGCCCCCTTGTGGGTCACTATGGTCTGTGCATCTGCCGTGGTCTCACCCTCAGGCAACTGTTGGTCAGGTTGTGCTACATCCATTTTACCAAAAATTTTAGCACAGCCAAAGAAGCCAGCACATGACTGTGAGGATGATAAAGACGGTGTGCCGCCTGAGAGGCAAAGGATATTGGAAGGACAGGGATCGGAAGAAGAAAGGTTGGGGAAAGAAGACGCGAAGAGGGGAAAGGAGAGTTCGAGTGTGGGTATCGGGAATCAAGGGTTAAAAACAGAAGAGGTGGCTGAAGCAATGTGGGTGTCCATCGGTGGGAGAGACGAACCGGATGAGGATCGTTGGAAGGAGGAGGAACCAATAAGAGAGACGTGTGAGATAGTGGTACAAACGGACGGGGAGTTGACAGATTTGGAAGTTGAAACGCAAGAGTGGAGGGTGGTGGGGTCGCCAGGATGGACTGGTCACAGCCCAATGCCACCAAGGGCAGGTTTTGGCCTCAGAGAGCATCGTGAACCTCCCCTGCTGCAGGAAGTCTTGGGAAGGGGAATTCCCACGAGCACCTGCTGGGACATTTCGGGACTTATGGGAGACCCCAGTGATTTGTGGGCATGAAGCACACGTTGCATTAGAAACGGACCCTGCTTTATTTAACATTCAAGAGACTGGGCAGGAGAGTGAATGCAAGAATCCTTTTATTGTTAATTCAGTTAATAAAAAATTGTTAAAAGAACAGTGGTCTTTGATCGTCAAGTCCATGGAAGAGTTGAATATCCATAGTGAGAATCCTGAACCCACTCAGAATGACTCACTGCTGGAACCGGGTTTGCATGATCTTGTAGGGCCCAATTCAAGGTGCACTTATAGTCTCCGCAAATACGAACTGAACCCCCTGGCTTCAGTGGTGTTACAATCGGAGTTTCCCAAATCCCTGAAGCTGTGGATTCCAAAATACCCTGTGTCACCAAACGGTCCAGCTCCTCTTCTCTTTATGGTTTTAAAGCAAATGGGTCAAAACGAGCCTTGATCCTATCGGCTGTACCATAGGTTTCAGCCTCAGAGAAATTGGAGGCCCATTATATAAGCCCAAAGTCTCATCAAAAACTGCTGAAAATTCCTGGCAGATGGTCTCAAAATCTGCACAAGATGAAACCTGATTTAGCCCGTAAACCCCAAAGCCCAGATTTTCAAACCACGCCAGACCCAGTAAGCTATAAAAGGGGTCTTCCACCACTATCAGGTCCAGCTTTTTGGCAAACCCTTTATACTGGACCTTAAAGGTGCCCATTCCCTTGATTTTAATAACCTTCCTCTGAAAATCCCGCAACTGGATTGTGGCCTGGCGAAGGGGCGCCCCCCCCCCCATCTGGGCAAAGCTCTCTCATAGTTCTAGCAGAAATTATTGAAAATGAGGAGCCACTATCCAGCTCCATGGTGCAAGGGGGGCTTTCAATTTTAACCATCACCCTAAGCTTGTTGGGGCCAGTGGGTGGCAGTTTATTTATTTATTTATTTATTTATTCGTTCATTCATTCATTCATTCATTCATTCATTCTATTTTTACCCCGCCCATCTTCCGAAACGGAACTCTGGGTGGCTTAGAAAACTGAACAAGTCAGGAAACAATACAATACAATATAGAACAAACAAATTAGAAGAACAGGACAGTGATAGACAACAACAGCAATATAAAACAGCATTCTAAAACATCTTAGACATCATGGCATCTTGACAACTTGACTTAGCAGTCACAGCTCAGCAGCAATAATAGTTGGCGAGTGTGTAGATGGCGAGGGGGGGGAAAGGTTAAGTTACACCGCCAAAAGCCTCGTTAAAGAGCAGGGTTTTTAATGCTCGGCGGAAGGCTAACAGGGACTCTGCTGAGCACACATCGGGTGGTAAGCTGTTCCAGAGGGAAGGGGCAGCCAATGAGTGATGGACTTTCGGGCCTCTCTTGGGGTGGCGAACCGGAGTGAGTGCGCTCACGACTGGCGAACTGGACGGGCCAAAGTTGATCGCTGGACGATATGCTCTGACAGGTAGTCTGGGCCCAAGCCATGGAGGATTTTATAAACTAAAACCAGGACGTTGAATCTGATCCGGAATGCAACTGGCAACCAGTGCAGGCGAGCCGGAACAGGGGTGATATGGTCATGACAATGCACACCTGCCACCAGTCTGGCTGCCACATTTTGTGCCCGCTGCAGGCACCGGAGGAGAGTCAAGGGCAACCCCATGTAGAGAGCGTTGCAGTACCCCAACCGCGAGATCACCAGCGCTTGCACCACTGTTCTCAGAGAGTCACCATCTAGATATGGGCGGATCTGGGCAATTTGACAAAGGTGGTAAAAGGCGGATCTGGACACGGCAGACAGCTGGGCTTCCAGGGCGAGCACCGGGTCCAGAACCACGCCCAGGTTCCGAGCCCTATCCGCTAGCTGGAGGGAAACCCCATCCAGGCTGGCGAGAGGGCCTCCATATCCAGATGGGGAACTCCCGAAGAAGATCACCTCAGTCTTCTTGGGGTTGAGCCTGAGCCTGTTTGCCCTGGTCCATGTCAGGACTGCGTCCAGACACTGGTCGACACTCCAGACAGCTTCCACTGCAGAGGTGGAAAAGGAGAGATAGAGCTGCGTGTCATCACGTAGATGTTGAACAGCATGGGGGAGAGAGATGAGCCCTGCGGTACCCCACAAGGGAGTATCCACGGGGCCGACAACTCTCCTCCATGTTGCACGTACTGGGGACGGCCTTCCAGGAAGGACCGGAGCCAACTGCGAGCAGTGCCTCCGATTCCCACCTCGGAGAGCCGATCCAGCAGGATACTGTGGTCGATGGTATCGAAGGCCGCTGACAAATCCAGGAGAACCAACAGGGTAGAGGAACCCCTGTCGGCCGCCCGGATTAGGTCATCTTGCAGCACGACCAGAGCTGTCTCAGTCCCCCGGCCAGGCCTGAACCCGGACTGGCATGGGTCAAGACATTGGTGTTCCTCCAGAAAGGATTGTATCCGGGCTGCAGCAACTCTCTTGATTTGAAAGTCCACTTACATCCGATGGCTTTCATTCCAGGTGGGAGTTTGGTCAAAGTCCATGTTCCATTCTTGCACAAGGCTTCCATTTCTCCCTTTGCAGCTTTCTTTTGATAAATGTATGGAACAACCCAGAAACTGTAAGTTGAAAGACATCACTAGGTGAAAACATATTACCCCATTTATTTTAATTATTTAGTTATTGGCATCAAGGCTACTCTAGGTGTTTAACAGTTATTCAATATAATGCAACAAAAGATAAACACATGTAATACAATAAAATTTATATACTGTATATAATAAATTGTTATCCATAACAGAAGACAAAGTCTAAACGTCAGGCTGCAACATATAATGGAATCACAGAATCATAAAGTTGGAAGAGACCTCACGGGTTATCCAATCCAATCCCCTGCCATGCAGGAACCCCCATCACAGTATTTTTGACAGATGGCCATCCAGCCTCTGTTTATAAACCTCCAAAGAAGGAGACTCCACTAGCCTCCGTGGCAGCATATTCTACTGCTGAACAGCTGTCATGAAGTTCTTCCTAAAGTTTTAATTGAATATCTTGTCCTGTAGTTTGAAACCATTGCCCTGAGTCCTAGTCTCTGAAGGCATTGAAAACAAACCTGTTCCCTCTTCAATATGACATCCTTTCAAATATTTAAACATAGCTATCATCTCCCCTCTCAGCCTTCTTTTTGAAAGGCTAAACATTCCCAGCCAAGTGTCTCCCATCCTACATCTGTGCAATTCATTCTTTTTACCTAGATGCACCACCCTATATTTCCTTCAGTGGGTGGGGCCTGCAAGAAACCAGTGGGTGGGACCCACAAGGGGTCCGTCGATAAGGTTTAGGCCAATCTTTATTGAATAAGTAGATTAGACCATTTCAAAGCCACAAGATAAAAACACGCACATCCAAGTACTAATAAGTATACAATACATTAAAACAATAATATTACATAGTTCTTGCTCATGAGCTACAAAGGATATATTCACATTTAATATATATCTTGATCCAGCTAGATCACACCCTTACCAACCGCCTGCTTCCTCAGAAGTGCTGCTTTTACTGCAAAAATTCCAATTTTGTGTGTTAAATGCTGATTTATCCCACACAACAGGCAAGTTTCTTATTAGCATCCCAATCCCCCCAGCATCTAGGATAGGGGCTTAAATATAATTTTCTAATATTGGTATAAAATTGGCAATGCAGAACATAGTGTGCCAAGTCTTCCACTCTAGCCTCCCCACAAATACACAATCTAGGCCTTGATATCTGCCTTGTAACATTGCTGAGTCCATTAACTCCAAATGAAGGTGAGTGAACGCAATACAAGAATCTCTTTTCATAGAGAAGAAAAGATATTTTTCTGCCTGGAAAATTGTCTTAGGTACTAATAACCACTTTAGGGATTGCACCGAGGCCAAGGCTCAGTGAATAGCTGTGGGTGAGGTTTAGGTATCAGTGGGTTGGGCTTAGGGGTCAGTGGGTGGGGCTTGCAAAGGGTTAGTGGGTGGGGCTTGCAAGGGGTCAGTGAGTGGGGCGCACAGTGGGGAGGAGGGTCGAGGGGGCAGCTGGGGGTGGTGGGGACACCCCTTACCACTTCACACGGAGGTGGAGGATACCCCACCTTGTTAATCTGTGGAACTCCCTGCCACAGGATGCGGTGGTGGCATCTGGCCTGGATGCCTTCAAAAGGGGATTGGACAGATTCCTGGAGGAAAAGTCCATCACAGGGAGATGTATCATCTCCAAGCTTAAAACTGCTGTACCTCAAGGACCAGATGCAGGGAAGTGCTATCAGGAGACAGAGATCTAGTCTCATGCACTCCCAAAACAATAATAAACAGTTCAGACAATGCAAAAATACTTAGCTTGAGCAAAGAAAGAAAGGCAGCAGTAGTATTCCATGGTTCCCATTAAATATTTGGCTACCACTACCTCTTCTTATGTTCTTACCCCCTTCCAGTTAGATGTCCGTGTGGTGGGGGAACATCTGAGTCAAATGTCCAGGGTGGGTGCTTATGACTTCCAGTGGAGAGAGCAGGACTCCCACTAGGAGGTGGGACATCCAGTGTTTGATGGGTGACTTTGACATAAGCTAGGTACCTAAATGACTCAACTTCCAGATAACCTCACCTGGAGGACTGAGAATCTTCACAGACACATCCGTATGACAGCCTTCTTGAAGTGCAGTGTACAGAACATGACACAGTATTTATTTACAGTATTTATTTATTTTTATATTTGTATACCGCTCCAATTTCCCAAATGGAAATCCATATGACTCCATATAAGGGCTTAACTAAGTATGTTATCTGGTTTTTATAATGAACAGACAGCATTTGATAAAATGACTGTAGGTGATAAACTCATTAAGAAAATATACACATTTCTATTAGAATGGAAAATGGAAGATGAACCAGTGAACAAAACAATGGTCCAACTGGCAAAAATGGCTATAATATTGAGCTAGAGAAATGGCAAAACTTTGGAACAGAAATGGTAAACTAACAAGAGCAACATCATATATAGAGAATTTATTTAAAATGTTTTATAGATACCACCTGCTAGATTAGCTAAAATGTATCCAAATACAACATTCTGACAGCAGAATATTGGAAAAATGAAGGAATACTAACCAATGAAAATTAAGAAAATTTTGAAATGTGGAACTGACCAGATTGACAATGAGCAATTTTTTAAAAAAGAGGACTCACAATATTATCGAACATGGAGTTTGCTCTATCAATAGTTAGAAGACAGAAAGAAAAACCAAGGCCTACATTTGGCTGTAATATGAATATGACTGGAACTCATGTAACATGGTGTTTAATAAGTACTTTGTTATGTAGAACATTTTAAAAAAGCAACTAAGAGCATTCCATGGGCGTCTCCTTCCATATGAACCTACCCGGCAATTAAGATCCAGCCAGAGGGCCCTCCTGAAAGAGCCATCCCTCAAGGAGGTGAAAGGGATGGCTTGTAGGAACAGGGCCTTTTCAGCAGCTGCCCCCAAATTGTGAAATGCCCTCCCAAGCGAGACCCACCTGGTGCCAACATTGATGACATTCCGGTGCCAGGTAGAAACACTCCTGTTCAAGAAGTCTTTTTAACTGATTATTGTGGGTCCTGATGGTGATTTTAGTGTTGTATTTTAATACATTGTATTTATTGTATTTAAATGTTTTATTGTTGTAATTTTATTGCAGTTTGATGTTTTAATCATTTGAATTGTCTACTTTGATCGTGAGCCGCCCAGAGACCATTGGGTAGTGGGCAGCATACAAGCGATATAAAATAAATAAATATAAAAACAAATTCAGGAAAGGACAAAGAATGACCCAGTGTGCATGTTAAGCTGATCAGCTGCTCTGGAAAGATTCCAAGGCGAGAACCATCCTAGGCAGTTGGATCTTTGTCCACTGAGACCAAAGCTTTGGGGAAACTGTTACCCACATCTTCGGAACTTGGACAATGCCCACTAAGAGCTCTTCTCTCTCACGGTGAGTATGAATGGAATCTATGGGTGACACCTGCACTGTGTGAATGAAACCCTAGTTATTTGCTCTTTAATTGATAGATAAGAAAGTATATTCATTTGTACTTAATGTTGTGCCTTATGAGGTCCCTTGTTGTTTCTGTGGATAGTATTGTCCTCCTTGGGGTACAAAAGAACTAGTGATCACAAGGAAGGTCACACCTGTCTCAAGGTCCCCCTCGCCCACAACAGGTGTCACCAGAAGATCTGGTGGCAGCTGCCCACAAATGCTCTTGGTGCTGGTTGCTACTGGCCAAAATTATCAGACAGCCTTATCTAAGCTTCTCAACAGATTGCATCCTATTAACTAGACGATGGTGCTTCTGATCCAAAGAAAGAAAGAATATTTCACCTGCCTTGCAAATGATGGAGAAATTCGGAGTTTAGAGTCTTCGCTCTTGGCCCAGAGGAAAGTCAGGTGAGGTCAGCTCCCCCCTCCTTTGGAGAAACGGAACACAGATCAGTCTGGAGGCTGCTTGATTAAAGGAAACAACAACAAAAAACTCCTCTCCTCCCATGGCATGCCTTAGTTCTTTTTTTCACATCCTGTGGGGCTACAAATCAGAGAGAGAAAATAGAACAGAAAGGCAGCTAAGAAAGAAACAGCAAGCTGTTCCTTTCTTGAACATCAAACCTCTCAATCCTCTCCCTGGAAGCCCAGGTGAGGGCAGTCTCAAGGGCCGCTTTTATCCATCTCCGCAGGATCGCCCAGATCCAACCGTACCTTGATGAGTCCTCCCTCAGAACAGTTGTGCAGGTCCTTGTGATTTCAAGGATCAACTACTGCAATGCCTCCTATGTGGGGTTGCCCTTGACCCTTGTCCGGAGGCTCCAGCGGGTGCAGAATGCGGCAGCCAGACTGGTGGTGGGTGCTCATATATTCAATCACATCACCCCAGTTCTGGCTCGCCTGCATTGGCTGCCCGTTGTCCTCCGGATAAAGTTCAAGGTCCTGGTTTTGATTTTCAAAACCCTCCACGGCTTGGGACCAGAGTACCTGGCGGAGCGTATCTCCCAGAGGTCAACTGGGGTCAGGCCCACTAGAATGGCGCAGGCGCTCTCTCTTAGGGTGGCCACACCCAGAGAGGCACGGAAATCGCTCACGCGTAACTGCGCCTTCTCTGTGGTGGGCCCCACGCTGTGGAACCACCACAGAGTGAGCTGCGCCTAGCAGAGTCCCTGCCCGCCTTTTAAAAGGCTCTGAACACTCTCCTTTTTAAAGAGGCATATGGCGACCTTTTAACTTAATTTTTTTTCTTTTAACCGCCCTTGTCGCCTTCTGTGGAGGGTTTCCCCCTCCTTATTTTACCAGGTTTTGTGTGTGTGTTAACCCTGTTTGATTGTATTTTATTGCAAACCGCCCAGAGATCCCTTCCGGAAGATGAGCGGTCTAGAAATATAACAAATAAATAATAAATAAACAACAACAACAACAACAATATTAAAGAGGAGGAGGAAAGAGGTGCATCTCCCAGGCTCTGAGACAAAATCTTGACCATTTTATTTATTTGTGCAAAATATGTTTTTCCACTGGGAAAACCCTTTCAGGTGGCTTAGGGGGCAGAGTCGTCCTATTTTGACTTGGGAGACCCAGGATCAAATCTCTGCTCATTTCATCTGATGCTGCCACAGCCTTGAGAGATCCCGATTTTTCCTCCTTGGCATTTGAACCCTTTTATTTTTGGGTATTGAAATCTCCACACACACCCTTGCAGTTTCTTGGGCCTGTTCCTGCCCTGCTTTCTTTCAGAAGCACTTTTTATTCCCATGCATGGAAGCAACACGACAAGATAAATCCCAAGCCAGGCAGGGAGGAAAAACCATCCCATCCCTCTGGCAATATTTCTCCCCCCAAAATGAGGGAGCTGGGCTGTTTTTTGGAATTGGATCTGGAGTCTCTCTCAGACTGGTCTTTTTCTCACTTTCTCAAGTGCCACTCTATTCTGCTCTAGTCAGACCCCACCTGGAGTCCTGTGTCCAGTTCTGTGTGCCTCAATCTAAGAAGGACGTTGACAACCTCGAGCGGGTACAGAGGAGGGAGACCAGGATGGTTGAGGGTCTGGAAGAAATGTCTTATGAGGAGCGGCTTAGGGCAGTGTTTTTTCAACCACTGTTCCGTGGCACACTAGTGTGCCGCGAGATGTTGCCTGGTGTGCCGTGGGAAAAATTGAAAAATTACTTTATATATAGTCAATATAGGCACAGAGGTAATTTTTTTAACATTTTCTAATGGTGGTGTGCCTCGTGATTTTTTTCATGAAACAAGTGTGCCTTTGCCCAAAAAAGGTTGAAAAACACTGGCTTAGGGAACTGGGAATGTTTAGCCTCTCTAAAAGAAGACTGAGAGGGGATATGATAGCTATGTTTAAATATTTGAAAGGATGTCATATTGAAGAGGGAACAGGTTTGTTTTCCATGGCTTCAGAGACTAGGACTCAGGACAATGGTTTCAAACTACAGGAAAAGAGATTCCATTTGAACATTAGGAAGAACTTCATGACGGTTAGAGCTGTTCAGCAGTGGAATATGCTGCCACAAAGGGTGGTGGAGTTAAATTTAATTTTTTTTCCACCATCGCTGCTACTATTTTTATTATTATGCCCATTGGTGTCTCCAATTCATTTTAGGATTTACGTCTTTGACGTGCTGGGACGCGTTTGGAGGCCTTAGGTTTTATGATCTTAGGATTTGTAGGATATTATACCGTCTGTTTTAACTTGTTATTTTTGTATTTGTTTTGTTGTATTATGATTTGTTGTTAGCCGCTTAGAGTCCTTGCTGGAGATAAGCGGGATATAAATATAAAAATAAATAAATAAATAAATAAATAAAACTGACAAACCATTCTAAATTGTAATGCAGGCTTCAGGACAGTTTAGCATATTAAACACTGACGCCGTGTTCCTTCAATAATTTATTAGATCAATGCATTGAGGTACAAAAATGTGTGTGTGTGGGGGGTGGGAGGGTTCGTCCTGGGGGGCATGGCAAAGAGAAAAGCCCCCACCCACCCACCTTCCACCCAGGGGGGATTTACTGGGAAGAGGGTCCTTGCCCACATCTCCCCCTTTACTTCTTCCTGCTCCTCCTGCCCCCCAACCAGACCAGGTCTTTCACCCCCCTAACCCCCCATGGCATCCCCTCCCCCCTCCTCACCTTCCCCTTTTCACACCTGCAGGTGGGAGGATTGCAAACGCCTGGGAACCGACGGAAAAAAAATACAATATGATGAAATTGGCCCTTCAAAGGGCCACAAGGGGGACTGTAAGAAATGAATATATATATAATCATGCCTGCTAATAAGCTTATTGATACAACATATAATCAATAGCTATCTTGTAATTGTAATTCTAAGGTGCATAACAGAAGAAAGTGTGTTGTGTAGCAAGAGATACTGTGGTTTTCCTGTTGATGCCTGGGCGATGCTCAGGCAGAGACTAAACAGAAACAGGTTTGGTAAGAGCGAGCTGAGAATTGAGCTGAATCAAAAAGCGGAAGTAACGATAGCTTATGAAGCTTTGGATGTGCAGGTGTGACCGAAGAAGGGTCTGGAAGGGTCTGAAAATGTATAAAAACCCTGGAAAAGTGTGTTCCTGGTCCTCTCTTGACTGTGAGGGGGGCCCCTTTTGCATTCTTCCGCAAAAGGGGTTCTTTGATTTGCACTTTGCTATTGCTCAATAAACTCAGCACTGAGAACTTCTCTTTTTGTCTGACTTAGCCTCATTTTTGGGAGTGTCTGACTTAGTTTTATTTCTGAGCTTCTCTGACTTAGTTTATTTTTGGAACACTGAATCACAAGATTACAATGTGTTCTTCGATGTGAACTAAGGGGACTGCTCTGAATGAAGCTCTTTCCACATTCTCTGCATTCATATGGTTTCTCCCCTGTATGTGTTCTTTGATGTGAACTAAGGTGACAGCCCTGACTGAAGTTCTTTCCACATTCCATGCATTCATATGGTTTCTCCACTGTATGTTTTCTTTGAAAGAAACTAAGGTGAGTACCCTGACTAAAGCTCTTTCCTCATTACTTTCCTTTAAATGGCTTCTCGCCCGTGTGTGTTCTTTGAAGGGAACTAAGGAAACTACCCAGACTGAAGTTCCTTCAAAATTCCATGCATTTATATGGTTTTTCTCCTGTATGCGTTCTTTCATGGGACCTAAGGTGATGGACCCAACGGAAGCTCTTTCCACATTCCATGCATTTATATGGTTTTTCTCCTGTATGCGTTCTTTCATGGGACCTAAGGTGATGGCCCCAACTGAAGCTCTTTCCACATTCCATGCATTTATATGGTTTCTCCCCTGTATGTATTCTTTTATGTTTATTTAGAATACTGCTATGTTTGAAGCTCTTTCCACATTCCAGGCATTCATATGGTTTCTCTCCTGTATGTGTTCCTTGATGTGAACTAAGGGCACTGCTCTCACTGAAGCTCTTTCCACATTCTCTGCATTCATATGGTTTCTCTCCTGTATGTGTTCTTTTATGTATACTTAGTTGACTACTATCCTTGAAGCTCTTTTCACATTCCATGCAGACATAAGGTTTCTCTCCTGTATGTGTTCTTTGATGTGAACTAAGGTGAGTGCCCCGACTGAAGTTCTTTCCACATTCCATGCACTTATATGGTTTCTCTCCTGTATGTGTTCTTCGATGGGAACTAAGGTGAGCAGTCTGACTGAAGCTCTTTCCACATTCCTGGCATTCATATGGTTTCTCCCCTGTGTGTATTTTTTTATGTCTACTTAGATTACTTGTATGTTTGAAGCTCTTTCCACATTCCTGACATTCATATGTTTTGTCCCCTCTATGTGTTCGTTGATGTAAACTAAGGGCACTGCTCTCACTGAAGCTCTTTCCACATTCCTGACGTTCATACGGTTTCTCTCTTGTATGTCTTCTTTTATGTATACTTAGTTGACTGCTATCCTTGAAGCTCTTTCCACATTCTTTGCATTTAAATGGTTTCTCTCCTGTGTGTGTTCTTTGATGTGAACTAAGATGACTGACTCGACGGAAGTTCTTTCCACATTCCATGCATTTATATGGTTTCTCCCCTGTA
>JAHTLZ010003521.1:24114-41796 GCA_023846285.1 Phrynocephalus versicolor | reverse complement strand
CTCACCTGTGTGTGTTCTTTGATGGGAAGTAAGCTGACTGCCCTGACTGAAGTTCTTTCCACATTCCCTGCATTTATAGGGTTTCTCCCCTGTATGCATTCTTTTATGTCTACTTCGATTAGAGCTATGTTTGTAGCTCTTTCCACATTCCAGGCATTCATATGGTTTTTCCCCTGTTAGTGTTCTTTGATGGCTACAAAAGGCACTGCTGCTATTAAAGCTCTTTCTACATCCCTAAATTCATATAGGCTCTCCTCTGTATGTGTTCTTTGATGTGAACTAAGGGAACTACCCTCACTGAAGCTCTTTCCACATTCTTTGCACTTGTATGTTATCTCCACTGCCCATCTTTTTATAATTAACCCACCTTTTTACAATGTTATTTTTCTGATGACATTGGTTTGTGTTTTGTGTGCTTTTCCATAATTTTTTCTCTGTGACTTTTTAGATCCCAAGAAAAGTTGCTCTTTTGGGTGATCCTCTCTATACTTTGCACTGATTTATGATTATTCAGAGGTGAAATTTCTTGTGTCGGTGGCTGCCTTTTCCTCCTTTTGAGTGTCTATATTTCCATTTCCTGTTTCTTGCAGGTTATCATAGTTCTGCCATTCTTGTATATTACCTGATGGAGAAAAAAATAGAGGTGGTAAAAGTGAACATATGAATTGGGCATTTAGCCAAGGCATTTGCATTGTCTTCAACTGTCATGGAAAGGAAAGAACCCTATAGAGACAACAAGACCAGCAGAAAGAGAAGGAAATGATCTCTGTGTATCAATTTAATGCTATTATCTAAAACCAAATGCGGGGATTGTGTAATGAGAATGATAGGGGAGCTAGAGAAGACTATGGGCAATTTAAGTAGAGCCAAATACACAAATGAATCAATGTCTCAGAACTGAGGAAGAGATAAAATTGTCAAGTGTCAGCACTCTAGACATTTGCTTGAACATAAGTCACGGGGCCCAGATGGCATCCACCCAAGGGTTATTAGGGAACTGAGAAATGAAATTGCAGATCTCTTAACAGTTATATGCAACCTGTCTCTTAAAACGGCCACAGTGCCGGAGGACTGGAGGATAGCAGATGTCACACCAATTTTTAAAAAAGGAAGGAGGGGGGACCCAGGAAACTACAGGCCGGTTAGCCTTACATCTGTCCCAGGGAAGATGGTGGAAAGCCTCATCCAAGAGAAAATCTTAAAACACATAAAAGAACAAACCTTGCTGAGAGAAAATCAGCATGGCTTCTGTAAGGGTAAATCTTGTCTGACAAACTTCTTAGAATATTTTGAAAAGGTCAACAGGCATGTGGATTTGGGCGAACTGGCTGATATAGTCTATCTGGATTTTCAAAAGGCTTTTGACACAGCCCCTCACCAAAGGCTGCTGAGAAAATTGCACAGTCATGGGATAAGAGGACAGGTCCTCTTATGGACTGAGAACTGGTTGAGATCCCGGAAACAAAGAGTAGGTGTCAATGGGAAATTTTCACAATGGAGAGAAGTGAAAAGCGGTGTGCCCCAGGGCTCTGTCCTGGGACCGGTGCTTTTCAATCTGTTCATAAATGACCTGGAGACAGGGATAAACAGTGAGGTGGCCAAGTTTGCAGATGACACAAAACTTTTCCGTGTGGTAAAAACCAGAGAAGATTGTGAACAGCTCCAGAAGGATCTCTCCAAACTGGGGGAGTGGGCTGAGAAATGGCAAATGCCTTTTAATGTAACCAAATGTAAAGTAATGCATATTGGGGCAAAAAATCCAAACTTCATCTATCAACTCATGGGCTCTGAGTTATCCGTGACGGATCAGGAAAGAGATCTTGGTGTGTTGGTGGACAGCTCCATGAAGGTGTCTCCCCAATGTGTGGCAGCGGTGAAGAAGGCCAATTCCATGCTAGGGATTATCAAAAAGGGCATTGAAAATAAAACAGCCAACATTATAATGCCATTATACAAAACAATAGTAAGGCCCCACCTTGAGTATTGTGTACAATTCTGGTCACCGCATCTCAAGAAAGACATAGTGGAACTGGAAAAGGTACAGAAGAGAGCGACTAAAATGATTAATGGGCTGGGGGACCTCCCTTATGAAGAAAGGCTAAAACATTTGGGCCTCTTTAGTCTGGAAAAAAGGCGCTTGAGGGGGGATATGATTGAGACATACAAAATAATGCAGGGTATGAGTAAAGTGGATAGAGGGAATCTCTTCTCCCTCTCCCAAAATACCAGAACTAGGGGACATACACTCAAATTGAGGGCTGGGAGAGTAAAAACTGACAAAAGAAAATATTTTTTCACCCAGCGCGTTGTAAGTCTATGGAACTCCCTGCCACACAATGTGGTGATGGCATCTGACCTGGATGCCTTCAAAAGGGGATTGGACAGATTCCTGGAGGAAAAGTCCATCACAGGTTACAAACCATGATGGAGATGTGTAATCTCCAGGCTTAAAATCAGGGTACCTCAAGTGCCAGATGCAGGAGAGTGGTATCAGGAGACAGATATCTAGTCTCATGCGCTCCCAAACACATCTGGTGGGGCCGCTGTGAGATACAGGAAGCTGGACTAGATGGGCCTTTGGCTTGATTCAGTATGGCTATTCTTATGTTCTTATGTTCTTATTGTTGAGATGCAAGGGCTCACATGTCCCAAACCAGGCAGATCTCAGCTGAGAAGCCAAATCAACTGGGTTTACCAGCCACCAGTTATGAAAGGAAATAAACACAAATCCATACCGGATTGGTTGTCATTCGGATCACTGAAGACTGCTCAAGATGCTACGGCCTCTAGACATCTGGTGGTAGATGGGCTGCACAGCTCAGCAGACCCTGTTAAGAAACCAGGACAGGTTGCTGCAAAGCTACTGGTACAATGTAAATGCAAATGCAAAACATGGACTTCAGCTGAAAATTCAAGCCATTGTGAAATGCTGTTATGAATCAAACTCAACAGCTCCCTGATTTCAAAAAAATAATAATAGAATTTAAAAAAAAAGGAAATACCCAAATACTGACATAACTGAACAACAAATGGCTCCCAGAAGTTTTATAATGTAGAGTCAAATGTTTTTTTGCCAGGAGCTGCAAGATTTAAAAATTGTGTCAAAAGAAAATCAACACAGAAAAACAATAGTATGGAAGACAAAAGCAAAGTAGAATTAGAAGCAAAAGAAGAAGATAATGTGACAAATGAGTAAAACTGCATGGAACAATCCAGAAATTATGAGTTGACACAATGGGAGACATTTTTAGGAGAAGACATATTACCCCATCTATTTATTTATTTATTGGCAGCAATGCTACTCTGGGTGGTTAACGATTATTCAATATAATGCAACACAGGATAAACATATATAATTCATACAGTAATGAATTGAATTTGTCTTAAGAGGCATCACTGTATACTGTATAGTAAAATTTTATCCGTAACACAGAAGAAAGACTAAAATTCAGTCTGCAAGATATATGACATCGAATCATTAGGAGTAACTAGAGAGCAAAGCAAATGAGTAAATAAATTTCCAAAATCCCAATAGAATATAACAAAAATGCCTCATGGATTAATGAGATTTGTAAAGAAACTGAAGGAAAACAAATGGATGACAAACAAATGGATGGCTCCGATCCTTCCTGGAGGACCGTCCACAGTACGTGCTGCATGGGGGGGAGCTGTCGGCTCCTTGGATACTCCCTTGTGGGGTTCCACAGGGGTCGTCGCTGTCCCCCATGCTGTTTAACATCTACGTAAGGCCGCTGGCTGGGGTCATTAGGAGATTTGGAGTCTGCTGTCACCAGTACGCTGATGACACGCAGCTCTATCTCTCCTTTTCCACCTCTGCAGTGGAAGCTGTGAGGATCCTTGATGAGTGCCTGGACGCCGTCCTGACCTGGACCGGGGCGAACAGGCTTAAGCTCAACCCCGAGAAGACGGAGGTCATGTTCTTTGGGAGCTCACCGTCTGGGTACGGTGGCCCTCTTCCGCAGCTCGGGGGGGTCTCTCTCCGGCCTGTGGAGAGGGTGTGGAATCTGGGCGTGGTCCTGGACCCGGCGCTGACCATGGAGGCCCAGGTGGCGTCGGTGACCAGGGCCGCTTATTTCCATCTTCGCCAGATCGCCCAGATCCGCCCGTACCTGGACGTTGACTCTCTGAGAACAGTGGTCCAAGCACTGGTGATCTCGAGACTGGACTACTGTAACGCCCTCTACATGGGGTTGCCCTTGACTCTTCTCCGGCGCCTGCAGCGGGTACAGAATGCGGCAGCCAGGCTGGTGGCTGGTGTGCGTCGTTATGACCATATCACCCCAGTCCTGGCTCGCCTGCATTGGTTGCCCGTTGCGGCCCGGATTAGATTCAAGGTCTTGGTTTTAGTTTATAAAACCCTCCATGGCTTGGGACCGGACTACCTGTCAGAGCGTATCGTCCAGCGATCCATCTCGGTCCGTCCAGTTCGGCAGGTGCGAGCGCACTCGCTTCGGGTTGCCACCCCTCGAGAGGCCCGGAAGACGGTCACCCAAAACCGGGCCTTCTCTGTGGCAGCCCCATCCATATGGAACGCCATCCCC
Source organism: Phrynocephalus versicolor (assembly GCA_023846285.1). NCBI lineage: Eukaryota > Metazoa > Chordata > Lepidosauria > Squamata > Agamidae > Phrynocephalus > Phrynocephalus versicolor. The sequence continues at coordinate 37,234 of JAHTLZ010003521.1, read as the reverse complement.
AGCGAAGTGCGCTCTGCAGAGTCCCTGCAGGCCTTTCGAAAAGCTTTAAAGACCTTTTTATTTCAAGAGGCCTTTGGCGAAACTTAATTAATTTTTTCTTTTTTTTCTTTTTTTTTTCTTCTTTTCCGCCATCGTTGTTATTTTTATGCCCAGTGGTGTCCCCAATTTTATTTGTTAGGCTCACGCCTTGATGAGCCGGGACGCGTTTGGAGGCCTTAGGATTCTACGATTTTAGGATTTCGGGGATATTATACTGTTTGTTTAATTTGCTATTTTGTTATTTGTTTTGACGTATTATGATCTGTTGTTAGCCGCTTAGAGTCCTCGTTGGAGATAAGCGGGATATAAATATAAAAATAAATAAATAAATAAATAAATAAGACATTGTAATTAGTTGAAGGATTAAGTGAGGCAAGTGATGGTAAACCTATTCAGTACCTTAAAGAACAAACATTATTTTACCAGCAAAAGTCAGGATAATCAAAGCTATGTTTTCTCCAGTAGTGATGTATGGAAGTGAGGGTTGGACTATAAAGAAGGCTGATCACCGCTTTTGAGCTGTGGTGCTGGGGAAGGGTCTTGAGAATCCCCTGGACTGCAAAGGGATCAAACCTAGCCATCCTGAAAGAAATCAACCCTGAATGTTCACTGGACATATTTTGAAGGTGAGGCTCCAGTACTTGGGCCATCCCTTTAGGAATCATAGAATTGGAAGAGATCTCAAGGGCCATCTAGTCCAACCCCCTGCCATGCAGGAAACCCATCTCAATATTTTCGACAGATGGCCATCCAGCCCCTGCTTAAAAGAAGGGAACCTCCAAAGAAGGAGACTCAACCACCCTCCATGGCAGCATATTCCACTGCCGAACAGCTCTAACTGTCATAAAGCTCTTTTCCTGTAGTTTGAAACCATTGCCCCACGTCCTAGCCTCTGAAGCCATGGAAAACAAACCTGTTCCCTCTTCGATATGACATTCTTTCAAATATTTAAACATAGCTATCATATCCCCCCTCAGCCTTCTTTTAGAGAGGCTAAACATTCCCAGTTCCCTAAGCCGTTCCTCATAAGACATTTCCTCCAACCCTGAACCATCCTGGTCGTCCTCCTCTGCACCCACTCGAGGTTTTCAACATCCTTTTTAAACTGAGGCGTACAGAACTGGACACAGTACTCCAGGTGGGGTCTGAGCAAAGCAGAATAGAGTGGTACTATCACTTCTCTTGATCTAGACACTACACTTCTGTTGATGCAACCAAGAATCACATTGGCTTTCCTGGCCACCGCATCACACTGCTGACTCATGTTCAACTTGTGGTCCACCAAGACTCCCAAATCCCTTTCACAGGTACTATTCCCCAGCCAAGTGTCCCCCATCCTATATCTGTGCAATTCATTCTTTTTACCTAGATGTAGTACAGTATCCCTCCCGCTGATCTCAGGGGTTAGGGACCCACCCCACCCGCGATCCATGAAAGTCTGCGGTATGTGGAAGCAGGGGGCCTGGGGGGGACAATCATGTGTGCCGCTTGCATTTGCAAAGGCGCTTCCTGCCGCAGAGCTCCACGGCAGGAAGTGTATTTGCAAATGCAAGCGCCGCTTGCTCCGACCTCCCCGGACAAAGGCGCTTCCCACCGCAGAGCCCAGTGCGGGGGCTCCACAGCCGAAAGCACCTTTGCAATCACACGCCGCTTGCCCGGACCTCCTAGGAGGTGCGGGCGGGCGGTGTGCGATCCCCCCTCCCTCTAGCCCTTTCCTGGTACCGTGGTGCCTACATTTCCCTCTGTTGAAATCCATTCCATTAGCTTTGGCCCAGCATTCTAATCTGTCAAGATCCTTTTGGATTTTCATCCTATCCTCTAGGGCGGTGGTCCCCAACCCCCGGGCCACGGACCGGTGCTGGTCCGTGGACCAATCGGCACCGGGCCGCCTGACGAAACCAGGGAAACTCCTCCTCCCTTCCGTCCCCGATCTCTTCAGCACACGCCCCGGGAGGAGTAGGAGGGAGGAGGAGGTGGCAGGGGAGCCAATGAGCGCTGCGCTTGTTGGGGGGCGGCCCAATGACCAATGGGCGGGCGGCTTGTTGCGTTGCGGGGGCTGCCGCTGAGGGACAGAGAGCGCGATCATGTGGCTGCTGCCCCGGGCACCTCCGCCGCCTTCGCCTTCGCCCCCACTGCCGCCGCTGCGCTTCGCCCTGGCCCTGATGGTGCTGCTCAGCGCCACCTCCTCCTCCTCCTCCTCGTCCCTGTCGTCCCCGTCGAGGTCGGTGCTGCTGCTTCCGCCGGCGGGAGCGCTGGAGGCGTCGGCGTCGGGGCCCGGGCCGGGCTCGCCCGCCAAGGAGGCCAGCAGCCGCGCCAGCCGCGCCAAGCATCGAAAGCAAGCCGGAGGAGGAGTCGCCGCCGCCAGGCACGACGCCCTCAAAGGGTAAGAAGAAGCGGCGGGGAACCCCGTTTGGCCCGCTCGCCCCTCCTCGCCTCCTCCCAACCCCTTCCCCCCTGCCCTAAGAACCAGGCGCGCAAAGGCCAGCAGGGAGGAGGGGGTGCGCGCAAAAAGCGCTAGCGAACCCCCCCACACACACACACCGCCGCCGCAGCATGGAGACCCCCTCGGTCGGGAGAGGAGGTGGGTGCCCCTCCTCCTCCTCCTCCTCCTCCTCCTCCTCCTCCTCCCCGGGGCGCGCGCCCTTTGGCCCCTCCCGGCGGCCGCGCTCCAGGGCGGAGCCCCCCCCCTGCCCCCGCGGCCGCGTGTTGAGGGGGGCGGGAGGGGGGCGTCGCAGGCCGGCCCGGATGTTTTCCCCGCTGCCGCCGCGCCTGTGTTGAGGGGGGCGGGAGGGGGCGTCGCAGGCCGGCCCGGGTGTTTTCCCCACCGCCGCCGTGCCTGTGTTGAGGGGGGGCGGGGGGCGTCGCCCTGGTGTTGGGAAAGATTGAAGGCAAAAGGAAAGGGGGACCACAGAGAATGAGATTGTTGGATAGTGTCATAGATGCAACCAGCATGGAATTGACGGGACTCTGGGAGGCAGTGGAAGACAGTTGGGCCTGGCGTGCTCTGGTCCATGGGGTCACCAACAGTCAGACATGATTCAATGACTGAACAACAAAAAGGCCATGGAAAAACTGGAGAGTTTGGAATACTCACCAAAAGGGCAATAAACCCAGTGACTATTGACCAATTTCATGTACGCTCACAATATTCAAACTCTCCACAAATTTCCAAAAACAACATAAAAACAATCAATTCAATATCCCTATAGCTAACTGAATAGAAAGGGAACATTAAAAAGTCAAGAAGCACAAGAGATCAGCTGCTTCTTGATAAAATGGTACTAAAGAATGCTAAAAGATGAAAAGCAAAGCTCAACATGGCCAGGATAGACTAGGAAAAGCCATTAGACTCACTGCCAAGCAGCTAGATTAACACATGTCTATTATATATTGGGATCCTTTGGTTTTCTGGTTCCGTCTTTAGGGAGCAAGTAGTGTTTGGGCTGAGCTCTTTTCCCTATCCTAAATCATTTTAATAGTTATAAATATTTAGAAAGCCTAAGCCTTATCTCTAAACTGTGGCATTGACAGTGAGGAAGGCCTGCAGGAGGTGGTGAGTCATTACTACAAATAATATTTCTTCAGGGAGATGGATGTCGAGGAACGCCTCTGGAACACAGATGTAACGTAGCTTAGAACACTGAAGTGTTTTTTTTTGGCTAGGCTTAAACGAAACCGTGAGAGGGCGTCCGTTGTAGATCTATAATTTTAAAGAACGTAAACATGGTTAGAGCAGAACCAGCACGTGAACCCTGATTGGACTGAGAAGACATGTGACTGCTCAACCCAGGGTTAGATGGGTCGAAGCAGCCTTTGAACTATATGGACACCAGTGATGGTCTTTTCCATCAGAATTCCTTCAGGACTTGAGAATGAGACAAACAACCCCAGAGAATGTAGAGAGCTCACGATCTTCTCAAGGCCGTATTTTTCAGCCCACAAGAAGAGAAGGATTCCTGGCTCCAGACATTAGTCTAAGACTGACTCCTTATCTGTGCTAAAGGGCTCAGCAAAATGTATGGACATACCAGGGGCTGCTAGTATGCCACAGCTTAATCAGCAAAAGCTAACCTCTGATCAATCAGCTGCATGGGCAAGGTTTACCCACAGAGAAGGACCTTTCCCTTTTGATTATACGGACAGTGTATCATCCATCCATCATGGCGCATGAGCCAGACCTTAACGGGAAGCCAGCCCCACCACCTCCACCGCCACAGGGAGCTACCCAGCTAGAGAGATATTTGGAGTATTTGGCTCAGTTGGAAGAAGCTTCCCTCAGACAGGATGAGAGAACTGAAGAGTTGCATTTAAAGGTGCTGGAGCTTAAGGAACAGATTGAAAAGGGAGGAAACTTAAGGACAGATTGAAAAGGGAGGAAACTGCTACTTCTTTGGCAGGAACTGACAAAATCATAGAACCCTAGAGTTGGAAGAGACCTCAATGAGGGCCATCTAGTCCACCCCCTGCCATGCAGGAACCCCCATCACGGTGCTCCCGACAGATGGCCATCCAGCCTCTGCTTAAAAACCACCAAAGAAGGAGACTCTACCACCCTCCTTTGTGGCAGCATCTTCCACTGCTGAACAGCTCTAACTGTCATGTTCATCCTAATGTTCAAATGGAATCTCTGTTCCTGTTGTTTGAAACCCACTGCCCCGAGTCCTAGTCTTCCTGTGCTACGAAATGATGAGGATATTTTGGGTTTTTTGGACAATTTTGAACTGTGTGTCAAAGAATTAAATGTTGATGAAAGTCTATGGCTTAGTTTACTTCGCACCCAGGTCAGTGGGGGCCTTTGTTCAAGTTACTTTTGAATGTAAAAGCAAAAGATGGGAGGCATTTAAAGCGTTTGTGATGAAGAAATTTGCTTATACACTGGAGGGCTTATGTTCAAAACTGAAGAATGTGAAATGGGATCAGAAGCAATCTATCTGTTGCCTATTGAGTGATATTAAAACTTTAATAAGGCCATGGTTGACAGTTGCTGAGGAGATATACTCTCCCTTCCTGCCCCCAAACAAACCAAAATAATGGACTTTTTTTTTTTTTACTATGGAGCCCAAACTTATATTTCCTCTTTCTCAATTCAACTGATTGGGGCTACAGTTTGTATAAATCTAGCTCAGGAGTTTCTCTAGTTACTGTTTTTTGTTTAAGGCCAGTCATACTGCTATTGCTTATTATATTTTTGTTTTACCAAGTCTAGCTGATCAAGGTACTATATGTTAACAGGCATATATTATGTATATTAAGTTTTTTTTTTTTTGGCTGAACATAAGCTCTCTCTGTTAAATACAAAATATATTTTTCCAGGACAAGTTGTCTGCCGTAAGTTTTTTGTATCCTGAAAGGCACCGGGGGGGGGGGGGGGGTCTGCTAGGTCTCAGCCTTTTACAGTACACAACTTCTCCTTTTGTCAACACTCTACTATAGAGTCTATCAGGGGTTTGGGGGCGGGGCACGTATATAGATTATTTTTTACCCTTGTTCTCCAACATTTCTCCTCTGGAGGAAAGTGTTAATTATGAAAGGAACAAAAAAGGACAGAAGGACACACAAGCAGCAAGTTCCCCTATTATAAAGATGGAGCAGCCCAATGACGAAGAAAATTCTCAGGATGGTCCAAAGATAATGGAGGATTCTGAGATAGGTAATGACTCAAGTGACACATTAAAGCTGATGAAGAGGACTTGTTTGTTGTTCAGTCGTTCAGTCGTGTCCGACTCTTCATGGCCCCATGGACCAGAGCTCCCCAGGCCTTCCTATCCTCCACTGCCTCCCGGAGTTTTGTCAAATTCATATTGATACACTACAGACTATATACTGAAAGTTGTTAAAAGATTTAACTGCCTTCCTGGAAAAAAATTCCTCTCTAATGAAGAGCTTTGATAGAAAACAAGACTTTGCTTCTTCAAATAAGAACGTAGACCTACTTGGAAGGATGCCAGAAATGTTGCTGAGCAAAAGCAAGGCATTCATAACAGCCGCCTCTAATTTCCAACAGCCTGGGCAGCAATTAGCCAGCAGCCTAAGGAAAACACGGGAGGATTCTAAAACATTCGCTCTCTCCTGACAATCCCAAAAATTTTGCTTAACTGTCTTCTCTTACAAAGGAAAAGAACTACAATATACAGAATGATCCCATTATGATTTATAACAGCCTGGTTCAGGAACAAAGACAGGGAATCCAATAGAAGCCTGAGTCTCAAAAAGCAGCATGTAAACATCTATTCTCCCAAAAGAAAAAGACTACTCATTCGCTATGGGAGGAAATAATTCTCACTGCCAAACAGAAAAATTCCTCTGTTTTGGTGATCGTTAACTGATAAGAAACAAAATCTCTCCTGCCAAATTGAGCCTCCAATTTCTCACTGCAAATGATTCACCTTCTTTAATCAGCTCTATAAAGACCTTCCTCCAACACCAGTCCCAGCTGGAGAGTTTGAGGATCTGCCAGCCTGGCCTCCAGTCTCCCAAGAGGAAACTAAATCCCACATTGTCTGACTGAGAAGAAGTAAAGCACCAGGGTCGGATGGTTTGCCGCCCGAACTCTTTAAAGAGTCTGGTGGGCTCCCTTTCTTGCAGCATTATTTACTTATATTGACTCCATGGGCCTCATTCTCTTAGAATGGAATACACGAATAGTGGTACCTTTATTCAAGAAAGGACAAAGAGATGAGCCTGCATTAATCTCCTAAACATATGCAGCAAATTATATGCTAGACATCTTTCGGATAGATTTGACATCTGGTTGGATGAAGAAAATAGGATTTCTGTAGAGCAAGGAGGCTTTAGAGAGTGCAGATCTACTCTGGACCACTGTCTTATTATCCAACACCTTCTAGAGAAAAATTTGGCAAAGGGTCCAACTTCATTATATGCTGCATTTCTCTAACTGCCTTTGACTTGATTTCAAGACAGAAATTATGGGCCAACTTAGAAGCCACCTCAATAGATAAACAATTACATCTATTGCTGTGTGTGCTACAGGACAGTACCAACCTGAAGGTTAGGCTTAATAGAAAAGGCAACTTAATAGACCCAATTTACACCTATAGAGGTCAGACAGGGCTGCTTAATGCCCCATCATAGTTTAACTTTTACATAAATGACATAGTAGAACACCTGAGCTCTCCGAGTCTTCACTCTCCAAAATTATAACAAAGATATTCTTCTGTCCTTCTATATGCGGATGATGCTGTGTTTTTAGTGAGAACACAGGATGGATTCAAGAGAGCCCTTAAGAAATCAGCAGTTTCTGCAAAATGAAGGAATTAAAAATAAAGACCAAAATCATGGTCTTTGGCAGAAGAAGTCCCGGTGGATATGGGTTCCGACTGTAACAGAGAGTTTTCTGGTTGAAGTATTTAGCAAGATTTAAATTTCAGCCATTACAGGATTAATGTGAAGAGCAAAACCTAGTGGTTGTTGAAATCACTCCACTTGGAATGTTCTGGTGGAAGTACGACCCATTTTGTCTTTATAGGGTATGCCTTGTATTGTTACAGTGAAGAGAAGCATGCTCCTAGCCTAGTAAGATGGCTTCTAGAATAGTTCATAGAATCATAGAGTTGGAAGAGACCTCAAGGGCCATCTAGTCCAACCCCCTGCCATGCAGGAACCCCATCACAATATTTCCAACAGATGGCCATCCAGCCTCTACTTAAAAACCTCCAAAGAAGGAGACTCAACCACCCTCCGTGGCAGCATATTCCACTGCCCAACAGTTCTAACTGTCATGAAGTTCTTCCTAATGTTCAAATGGAATCTCTTTTCCTGTAGTTTGAAACCATTGCCCCGAGTCCTAGTGTCTGAAGCCATGGAAAACAAACCTCTTCCCTCTTCAATATGACATCCTTTCAAATATTTAAACATAGCTATCATATCCCCCCTCAGTCTTCTTTTTGTAAGGCTAAACATTCCCAGTTCCCTAAGCCGTTCCTCATAAGACATTTCCTCCAGACCCTCAACCATCCTGGTCGCCCTCCTCTGCACACGCTCGAGGTTGTCAACATCCTTTTTAAATTGAGGCACACAGAATGGACACAGGAGTCCAGATGGGGTCTGACCAGAGCAGAATAGAGTGGTACTATCACTTCCCTTGATCTAGACACTATGCTTCTGTTGATGCAACCAAGAATCGCTTTGGCTTTCCTGGCCGCCACATCACACTGCTGACTCATATTCAATTTGTGGGCGACCAAGACTCCCAGATCCCTTTCACAGGTACTACTCTCCAGCCAATTATCCCCCCCATCCTATATCTGTGCAATTCATTTTTTTACCTAGATGTAGCACCCTACATTTCCCTCTGTTGAAATCCATTTTGTTAGCTTTGGCCCAGCACTCTAATCTGTCAAGGTCTTTTTGGATTTTCATCCTATCCTCTGGGGAATTAGCAACCCCTCCCAATTTAGTATCATCTGCAAATTTAATTAGCATACTCTGTATTCCTTCCTCCAAGTCATTAATAAAGATATTGAACAGCACTGGACCCAGAACAGAACCCTGGGGCACCCCACTGGTCACGTCTCTCCAAGATGAAGAGAGGCCATTTATGGTCACCCTCTGGGTGCAATCAGTCAACCAATTACAAACCCATCTGACAGTAGCACTATCTAGCCCACTTTCTACTAACTTCTTAGCAAAAATACCATGGGAAACCTTATTGAAGGCCTTACTGAAGTCCAGATAAACAATATCCACAGTATTCCCCTCATCCACCAGGGCAGTAATTCTATCAAAGAAAGAGATCAAATTAGTCTGGCATGACTTGTGTTTAAGAAACCCGTGTTGACGTCTTGTAATGACAGCATTGTTTGCTAAATAATTGCAGATAGTTATTGTTAGCAAACCTTCCGTGTACCCTTCCCTTCTAGTTAAATAAATAGGTTTTTTCATATAGTAACACAAGAGGTGTCTCTTGCATTATAGCAACTAAAAATCATCTACAACCACTAATCCAACAAAGATCTCCAACATTTCCTCAACTGTTCAACCCTTGTCTAAATGAAAGCTTCTGAGACAACCTTACAAAGCCTATCAGATCTGCCCTGGGTCCAAATGGAGAAAGGACTGTTAGATCTGTCCATCACTGAAAAAACTAGGATTGATCTAGTGCTGTGCATCCAAGCCTCGGGCCCTTAGATTTTCTGGGAGTACAGCTTCCCAAAATCCTGGCCCGCACAGCTAATGGTGAAGGCGCCTGGGACCTGTATCCCAAGAATATCTGAGGACGTAAGGTTGGAAACCAACGATATAAACCGTGTATGCAACCACATGTCCTGAGCCTTCTCTGTTTGGTACGGAAGGATGGGTGCCACCCTGGTCCCCTCGAGCCTTCTTAAATAGCAACACGGATCTTACACTGGCCCCACAAGAGTGGGCCTGCGGAGATCATTGGATTTCTATCTCAATTGGCAGCTGCTTCCAACAGCAGACTGGGAGAATCGCCTGGGGGATCATCTTGCCTCTCATGAGGGCAAAGTCTCCAAGAAGCCATTCAATAAGCCAGCCAGAGGTTAAAACACAAGCCAGGTGGCAGCTCAACGCTGCTGAGGTGCAGCTTAATGCTCTGACGAAAGGCAAGGAAAATGTGGGGTAATTGAAAATGCCTTCTTTCCTGCTGGATTTGGAAGCTCCTGCATGTGGTGTTGGAGCATGACTGGGCCACTGAAACTAGGGGGAGGGATTTGGACATCTACTCTTGAGAAATTACCATGGAAGGGAGTGTCAACCAGGTTGGAAGAACCTTAGGACTGCGGAGCTTTTAAAGAGCCTTCTCAGTGGGGAACCGAAGATTCAGACTCTGGCTCTCCTGCCTGATGCCGGGAAGATACTCCAGAAGTGACCCTGGAACCAGTGAAGTTTCTCCTATTCGAAAATCCTCCTTCTGGGAGGAAATGCTGGAGCAAGAGACTCGTCGCTGCGTTCATGGTGGCCTTCATTGAAACCAGAAGGACTGCCAGGCAAACCGTCATCAAATCTCCAAAATCATCATTATTTTAGAGACGAGGACAGAGCAAATCTATTGCATGAGCCTTTACTATCAACTGCTTGGTAGTGAGCACCAATGGTTGTGGCTGAAATATTGGGAGGCTCCTCATGGGGTTCTGCTTACAGTGGGATGCACTGAAATCAGACTCCAAAAGAAACTTTACTTCCAAAAAGAGAGAGAGAGAAATACATTTTCTCTAAAATTTCTTTATGAAGGAGGGGTGGCATTTATGAACAGAAAAGCTAATATCACTCTCAGAGACTGAAACAAAGCTTTATTGGGGAGCAGCTGTGAATTGTGTTGACCGTCTGCTAACCATATATTTGATGGAAGGTGTAGAGCAGGCACGTCCAAACCTCAGCCCTCCAGATGTTTTGGACCACAACTCCCAGAATTCCAAACTTGTATTTCCAATGGCAAAAAGACTGTGGGAGTTGCGGTCCAAAACATCTGGAGGGCTGAAGTTTGGACATGCCTGGTGTAGAGCGTTGGCTGGGAGGAGGGAATAAGCAATGATAATCACTTTTATATATTTGGTATTAGGGACTTTAAAAAAATAATTTAAAATTAAAACCTGTGGCCTAAGTAGTAGTAGTAGTGAGCAGCAGAACTTGTTGGTAAACTCTCTGTTTTGAGAGCTTTCACTGGCACCCTCAGGCCCCTTCTGGGGACGGGGACCTTTGGGCAGGGGAATCAGAAACATATTTCACAATCTACGTCCAGGAGACAATCCTTACCTGGAAAGACCTTCTCCCCAGAAATTCCCAGCTGGATGTCCTCACGCAGCTCTCTCCACCCTGAGTCCTGTGGATCCCACTCTCTGCAGGGGAAATATGGGGTCACCAGGCAGCTAAATGGAGAAATCATAGTAAAATAATCACTGTTGAACTTCAAAGAAGAAGAAGAAGAAGAAGATTGTTCTTTATAGAGCAAGGCTGCTCTGTCCACAAGGAACTGTTTCCCTCCTGACCCCAACAGAGGCTGAAAAATATTCCTAGGCCAGTGGTGGGGAACCTTCAGCACTCCAGATGTTTTGGACCACAGCTCCCACAGTCCTTTGTTATTGGCAATACAGGCTTGGAATCCTGGGAGTTGTGGTCCAAAACATCTGCAATGCCAAAGGTTCCCCAACACTGGCCTAGGCAGTGGTTAAAAACGAGGAAACGTTTTCTGCACACCTCTCGCAGTCTAAATGTTACATGTAATTTAAAAAGCAGAACACCATTAAACATTAACCCAGAAGAAGCTAGGCTAAACCCACAGAGACCAAAAACAATACACTTTTCTGGATGGTCAAATGCTAGAGTGTCTTCCACCAGGACACGACTCGGGCTGAACCTCAAAGTGACTCTGAAGCCACTTAACAGACTTCAAAAAGAAGAAGATCAAAGAATGATCAAGGAAAATGGAACTCCTGGGGCAGAGGACATATTTCCTCTGACTGAGAAGAAACTGAATCAATACAGCACTTCTGTGGACACAACCTATGTTCCACCATACGTAGAACAGAAGATCTGGCCAATATAATGCTACTGTACTAAAGTAACCCACTTCTGAGGGATTTGTGTGCATGAAGGCCTAATTATTTTAACATTTCAGTTTCTTTTACAGTACTTATATTTTATATGCACCCATAATTTTAAATTGTGCAACACTCTGACATGAATAAAGCTTCCATTTGCACTGGAATGTTTGCGTTCAAAATGGAAACATTGCCCTATATAACATCCCCTGCCTACTGTCAAAGATTTTCCCCTTTTATCTTTTGGTGGTTTCTCTAAAAACAACCACTACCGTGCCCATATTTAACAGATCCATAGGTCTTTTGTTAAAACATTTATCTGTTATATATAATACCAGTCAGTGGCTCTATAATTGTGATTGACTCCTCCTGGTATTGTTGAAGAGTAGCAATAAATAATACAGGACATTTCATAGAGAAATTCCCAGCACATATGTAAGTCTGTGTCTATGTATATTGTACATTGCATCTGTCCATCTCTGCTCCGTGGTTCCTTTCCCTAAAGCAAATGGCATTCTCTCTGAAATCCACGGCTGATGGCACATGACACTCACAGAAGGACTTGCACCACCCAAAGCTACACAAAGGCTGCTTTTCCCATGTTGAGCCAGAAGGATCAACTGAGCACAAACAGCCCAACTGGAGCAGCACCAGGTCCGTCCTTCCCTGCCTTTCTTTTAATGCCAAGGCATGACTGCTAGGCCATACTGTCCCTCTCGACCAGGACTCTGTGGAAGTGAGAAAAATGGCCTCCCTAAATCCACCTCCACGCCCTGCTTTCTGCCTCCCTTCCCTGCCTTTCCTGAAGGGGGGGAGCCAACCCTCCTGTTTGGACTCCATACCTCAGAACCATTGAGGTCTTCAGGCAGCTCAGTTACTGGACCTTAATTGAGTGGCCTCGCATCATCATCATCATCAACAACAACATGAGACCTGTGGAGTCGGAAGGGGCACCCACTGGCTCCTGGAGGTCTCCGACCTCTATCTCCAGCTCCAGCTCCACCCACTGAGCAGCACTTCCACCTCCTTCTCCTTCCCTGGCCTTGGATCCAAATGGCCACCGATTCTGGCTCTCTGGCTCTCAGTTTTCTCCCTCTCCCCTCCCCCTCCGTCCTGAGAGCTCCATCGCCCTCTTCTCTTTCTCCCTCCCCCACAAATAAATAAAAAATGGGGGTCTTCCCTCCTTCTCCCCCCCTTTAAACCTTCCAAGGGGGAGAAATCGACCCCCCCCAAAAAAATAGAGAGAAGATGGAGAGAGAAGCCCCAAAGGCTGCCAAACAGTCTCCTTGGAGGAGGAGGAGGAGGAGGAGGAGGGAGATCCCGAAGGGAGACCACCCCCCAACCAACCGCCCCCCTCCCTCCCTCACCACCTCCACTCCAGCAGGCCCCCTCCCCTCCCCTCCCCCCCGCGTATACCTGAGACTCTGAACACACACAAGCCAAGCCCTTGCAGACACACCAACGCCCGGACCTCCTCTTGGTGGAAGGGGGAGAAGGAAAAAGAGGAGGCACCGCAGAGAGAGAGAGCGGAAGTGGCCCTCCTGGAGGAAGGGGAGGGAGAC
>JAHTLZ010003521.1:5178-23114 GCA_023846285.1 Phrynocephalus versicolor | reverse complement strand
CCTGGAGGAAAAGTCCATCACAGGTTACAAACCATGATGGAGATGTGTAATCTCCAGGCTTTAAACCAGGGTACTTCAAGGGCCAGAGGCAGGGGAGTGGTATCAGGAGACAGATATCTAGTCTCATGCGCTCCCAAACGCATCTGGTGGAGCCGCTGTGAGATACAGGAAGCTGGACTAGATGGGCCTTTGGCCTGATCCAGCATGGCTCTTCTTATGTTCTTATGTCCAATCTATAGTATATATTTTATATATAAGGTACCAAATGTTTTCTTTTGCTTTTCTTTGATTTTGGCCAGTATATACAAGAATCTGCAATCAGTTACCTGAGAGAGTTAGTCCGTGGCTTTCAGTCAATTTAAAATATTACATTTTAACATATACATACATTATATGAAATCCTAAAAGGGGTTGTCAAACAAGGATTGTGTGATTACTGAAGTTATTACCACACTCTACGATTTTTCAAAACTATTGGAACTAGTGGGTCCTAAGGGGTGTAGAAAGGGCAACCAGAATGAGAGAAAAGGGATCCTCAGTTATGACATTCAAACGGCTTCTTACCTGTGTGGATTCTGTGATGCCTAGCAAGGCTTTCAGAATCACTGAACCTCTTTCCACACTACAGACATTCAAATGGCTTCTCGCCTGTGTGGGTCCTGCGATGCCTAGCAAGGTGTCCAGCTTGACTGAAGCTCTTTCCACACTCCAGTCATTCAAATGGCTTCTCACGGGTGTGGATTCTATGATGATAAGCAAGGCTTCTAGAATCACTGAACCTCTTTCCACACTCCAGGAATTCAAATGGCTTCTCGCCCGTGTGGATGCTACGATGATAAGCAAGGCTTCTAGAATCACTGAACCTCTTTCCACACTCCAGACATTCAAATGGCTTCTCGTCTGTGTGGGTCCTGCGATGCCTAGCAAGGTGTCCAGCTTGACTGAAGCTTTTTCCACACTCCAGACATTCAAATGGCTTTTCGCCTGTGTGGGTCCTGTGATGGCTAGCAAGGTGTCCAGCTTCACTGAACCTCTTTCCACACTCCAGACATTCAAATGGCTTCTCGCCTGTATGGATTCTGTGATGCCTAGAAAGGCTTCCAGAATCACTGAACCTCTTTCCACACTCCAGACATTCATGTGGGTTTTCGCCGGTGTGGGTCCTGTGATGGCTAGCAAGGCTGTCAGCTCGGCTGAACCTCTTTCCACACTCCAGACATTCAAATGGCTTCTCGCCTGTGTGGGTCCTGCGATGCCTAGCCAGTTGTCCAGCTTGACTGAAGCTCTTTCCACACTCCAGACATTCAAATGGCTTCTCGTCTGTGTGGGTCCTGCGATGCCTAGCAAGGTGTCCAGCTTCACTGAACCTCTTTCCACACTCCAGACATTCAAATGGCTTCTCGCCTGTATGGATTCTGTGATGTCTAGAAAGGCTTCCAGAATCACTGAAGCTCTTTCCACACTCCAGACATTCATGTGGCTTTTCGCCGGTGTGGGTCCTGTGATGGCTAGCAAGGCTGTGAGCTCGGCTGAACCTCTTTCCACACTCCAAACATTCAAATGGCTTCTCACCTGTGTGGATTCTATGATGATAAGCAAGGCTTCTAGAATCACTGAACCTCTTTCCACACTCCAGACATTCAACTGGCTTCTTGCCTGTGTGGATTCTACGATGATAAGCAAGGCTTCTCGAATTACTGAACCTCTTTCCACACTCCAGACATTCAAATGGCTTCTCGCCGGTGTGGATCCTGTGATGACTAGCAAGGTGTCCAGCATGACTGAACCTCTTTCCACACTCCAGACATTCAAATGGCTTCTCGCTGGTGTGGGTTCTCTGATGACTAGCAAGGTGTTCACTTCGACTGAACCTCTTTCCACACTCCAGACATTCAAATGGCTTCTCGCCTGTGTGGGTCCTGCGATGCCTAGCAAGGTGTCCAGCTTGACTGAAGCTCTTTCCACACTCCAGACATTCAAATGGCTTTTCGTCTGTGTGGGTCCTGCGATGCCTAGCAAGGTGTCCAGCTTCACTGAACCTCTTTCCACACTCCAGACATTCAAATGGCTTCTCGCCTGTATGGATTCTGTGATGCTTAGAAAGGCTTCCAGAATCACTGAACCTCTTTCCACACTCCAGACATTCAACTGGCTTCTTGCCTGTGTGGATTCTACGATGATGTGCTAGTAAAATATTTTTCACACTTGCCATGCTCATTCCTTTCCTCTGGTTTTGATGTTTTTGGGACCGCTTCGTCTTCCTACTGACAAGGAATCGATATGTCCATCTTTAGATCTATTTGTTTTCCTTCTAAGCTTCTTCCTTCTGGTTTGATTCTCAACACCCTCTTTTTCACCTGAATATTCAACCTCTTTGTCTGATGCTTTGAGTCCTCCTCTTTTATTTCCTTTCTACAGTATCTGACCTGCAAAATATAAATGACCACAAAAACGGAGTTTTAAATCAAGAAACAAACCAAGTGCACTGCCATGGAGGAGGGAGAAGAAGGAGACACAGCTCCAGGGTGGACCCACCTCCACCCACCTCAATGAGGAGGAAATGGTTCTCTTCCATGCTGGAAAAAGTCTTGTGCGGTCCAGGATAAGAAAAGGATGCAAACTGTTGGACTGGGTGAGCCTTGATGGCCTCTTCCAGCAAGGCTGCTCTTCTGTTCTTTTACTCTTAACGTCAGGAGTACAAAACCCAAAATCTATTGGAGTAGGAGAGGGCAGTGGAAAGGCTCCACCTTTGTCTGACTACGAGTCATCTTCCTTCATTAAGAGTCTGTGGCTGTCTTTGCGGTGTGTGGGGGTGTCAATATTTCATTTTTATTTCACTGCTTATATGGCTAGGTGGGCGAGGGGTTTTAACTCCTTTAAGTGACCCTGAGGAGACGTAACATATAAATGCATGAAACCAATCAGCAAAACCCTCCATGGTCTAGGACCTGGCTACCTGACAGAGCGGATTGACCAGCGGTCAACTTCGGCCCGTCCGACTAGGTTGTCGCAGGCGCACATCCTGCGCGTGGCCACGCCCAGGGAGACTTGGAGAGCTTCCACTCGTTCCTGAGCCTTCTCTGTGGCTGGCCCGACATTGTGGAATCATCTCCCAGCAGAAGTGCGCCTAACAGAGTCCCTGCCTGCCTTCCGGAAGGCTCTGAAAACCCTTCTCTTCCGGGAGGCGTTTGGTTAATTCCCCCCCCCCCCCGCCATCTGCATCTCCCACCATTGCTGTTTTGTCTGTTTATATGATTAGCTAATCTATTGGCTGTTATAATTTGCTGTTCTTTTAACTTGTTGTAAACCGCCTGGAGTTCCCCTCCAGGAAGACGGGCGGTATACAAGTCCCATAATAAATAAATAAATAAATAAATAAATAAATAAATAAATAAAAACATTGTTGAGGAGGCATGCTTCTTTCGAGGGGGGGCTCCCATCAGGGCAACCAAAACTACCCTTCTTCCTCTTTAACCAGGAGGCCAAGGGACCCTTCCCTGGAGGGACCTCTTTCCCAGAACCCCAAAGGGATACCCTCAGGCAGGGATCCCCATCCTGGATTCAGTAGATCCCCTTCGCTGTGGGGGGAAATATAGAATCACCTTCTCAAAGGATCCTGGCAGCTGAAATGATAAAATCAAATTAATAACAAGAAGCCCAGGCTGGGCTTTTTAAGAGGAGGATGAGGAGGAGGATGATTCAGGATTTTTTGTGGGTGGGTGAGTGGGGGGAGAATTTCCTTCTCTCTCTCTCTCTGTCCTCTCCCCTCCGCCCCAATTCCTTCTCCTGGTCTTTTTCCTGAATGTCCTTGTTTTTTTCTTATTGGGGGGAGGGAGGCACAACCTTCCACAAGCCCCCTTTAAAGACCCCCCTTCCATGGCACAACCCCCCATCCTTCTCCCCCTCCCTCTTCTTCATGTTTTTCCCTTCCCCCTATTTTTGTTCGTCCCTAAAAGCTTCGTCCACCCTTTTTTCCTTGTGGGGGGGGGAGAGCTATAGTGAAGGAGGAGGGTTTTTTTTGGCCTGGATCAGACCCCCCCTTCATTCCTTTCCCCTCTCCCTCTCCCTCCTTCTCTCACCAGATCCTCAAAGGAGTGTGCACTGGGGGGGGCTCCTCTCCTGGGACCCGAACCCCCCACCCACGGATTTCATCAGCAAAGCCCCCACAGTCCTCCTCTTCTCCCCCCCAATTCTCCTCCAGCCTCCATCTCACCCCCCGCTGTCCTCCTCCCCCAAATAGCATTGCAACCCCCCTTGTACAACCCACCTCCTCCTCGTCTTTCTTGGGGAAGTCTCTTTTCCTCTCCAGAGCCTTTTTTTTAGCAGGGGGGCGGGAATCCTCGCGCAGAGCACCCCCACCTCCCCCTTTTTCTGCCGATCTAGGAAGATAGGACTCGCTGCCCACCCACCCCCTTGGAGGACTGAATCATCGCCCCCCATTCTCTGCCTTCCTCCCTCCCTCCTCCTCCTCCTCCTCCTCCTGGGGGCGGGGGGGGCGCCTCAAGCTGAATCACCAAGAGGAGCCCCACGGAGGAGGAGGAGGTGGAGGGGGTACAAGGCGGCTCCTGGGATCCTCTTCCGTCGCTTATTATTTTATCCCCCCCCCCCCCGTGCCTCTTTTCCCTATAGAAAGAAAGAAAGAAATAATAATTTTTTTGCTGGCAGCCAAAAATACAACCCCCACATGGTCTTTCAGTCCCAGATCAGGGAGAGGAGGAGCAATGGGGGGTATGGGGAGAAGTTTGGGGGGGGGGAGATGATGGAGGATGGTGGGGAATTGGGGTGGGGGGAGGAGAAGGAAGGCAGGCAAGGAGGAGGCCTTGCCGGAGGGGTCGCTGGTTGTTGTAGTTGTTGTTGGAGGGGGCAGAAGAGGCTCCCTCTTGGGTTGGCTTCAGCTTTTAGGTCAACCGTAACCCTTACCGGCCGGGAACCTACGTTAAGAACATAAGAACATAAGAACATAAGAAGAGCCATGCTGGATCAGGCCAAAGGCCCATCTAGTCCAGCTTCCTGTATCTCACAGCGGCCCCACCAGGTGCGTTTGGGAGTGCATGAGACTAGATATCTGTCTCCTGATACCACTCCCCTGCATCTGGCCCTTGAAGTAACCCGGTTTAAAGCCTGGAGACTCCACATCTCCATCATGGTTTGTAACCTGTGATGGACTTTTCCTCCAGGAATCTGTCCAATCCCCTTTTGAAGGCATCCAGGCCAGATGCCATCACCACATCCTGTGGCAGGGAGTTCCATAGACTTACAACGCGCTGGGTGAAAAAATATTTTCTTTTGTCTGTTCTTACTCTCCCAGGCCCGCGGCGGGTGTTGACGCGATGTGATTTCTGCCCAGTGCTCTGAATGTCAAAGTGAAGAAATTCAATGAAGCGCGGGTAAACGGCGGGAGTAACTATGACTCTCTTAAGGTAGCCAAATGCCTCGTCATCTAATTAGTGATGCGCATGAATGGATGAACGAGTTTCCCACTGTCCCTACCTACTATCTAGCGAAACCACAGCCAAGGGAACGGGCTTGGCGGAATCAGCGGGGAAAGAAGACCCTGTTGAGCTTGACTCTAGTAACCTACGTTACGCTGGAGAGTCTTCTGCCAGCGGCGAGGGTGAACGGGTCTCAGCTTGACTCCCATGGGAGAGCTTGCTTTTCTTTTTAAAGGCAATCTCTAACCTCTGCCCTAACTTTCCCCCTTTCCATTTTCCTTTGATCGTCTGCATTTCCAGCTAAGGTAAGTCAAAGAAATTTTTGCTTGGTTAATGGGGGAGAAATAGTTTCTTTTTGACTGCAGAACTTGGTCCCTGACTTATTTTTTTTATATTAATTGGCTTAAAAGTCCCAAGTAGCGGCTGCATTGCCTTGTGTGGCAGAATCAGTTATTGTATTCCCCGTTCAAGAACAAATCAAGTGTCTGCCTCACTCTGCACAGCCTAAGTGCTAATTTTTAAAGGGACAAAAAGCCCCCACCCTTTTTTTCTCTGAAAGCCACTCGGCAGCACGAAGTTTTTCTCTAAGAAAGCAAACTAGGCAGTGAAGCCCTTTCTTATCAGACAGTCAAGGACTTTTGCCGCTTCTGTTGCAGAGTGTTTAGTTAAGGCCCGAAACAGCAGACTGGATTTTTACAAGGCAGAAGCAATTCCTGTCAGTTCATGATTTGTCAGTCATGGCTCAAAATACTTATCAAACACTAATTGATGCCATGAAGAGTCTGTCTGTAGCTCTCCGAGACCTTTTAAAGGTGATAAATTATATTACGTCATCACCAGAGTTCCAGTTTCCCTCACCACAGCCTTCCACATCTCAATCTTCCTTGTTCAAACCTCCAAGATCAAAGAGACCCCCATGTAGACTATGCTACTCCTGCAGAAGCCCCCAACATAAGGCCCAGGAATGCCCCTTCAATCTGCATAATGATTGCAGCCCAGTTTGGCCATCTCCTTATGAATTTTGAACTTTCGACAGCAGAGCCATGCCTTTTTCCACAACAGAATTTGTTTTTCTTTCAGATGTTGTTTAAAATATAAGCTGAGAAAAGACCTTGAGTGCGATTCCACGCCCCCCCCTCTTGTATGTGTGTGCAAAAATAAAGGTCTGAAGAGGGGCTTGTGTAGCCTGTAATAATTGTTTAAGATTTTATGGGAAAAGAGTGGGCTTGTGTAGCCTGTAATAATTGTTTATGTAATTCAGTTGTTTAAATATGAGAATTTTGTTTTGGGTTTATTTTATGGGAAAAGTGTTTAGGGACATTTTTATAGAAATTTTTAGGGAATTTGCTTTGTTTTGGGGTTAAGTGAAATATGGGAATTTTGTTCTAAGATTTTATGGGAGAAGAATTTGGCTTGTGTAGCCTGGGATGAATTAAGGACAGGAATTCCGTTCCTTATTCCTGCATTGGATTTCATAATTCTGTTGTGGAAACTGGACATTTCTGCTTGGCTGATTTTGACAGCACCAAACCAATATAATATGATTTTTCAGGTTAACAGTAACTATTTCTTTTCCATTTTAATTCATCTAAACTCTGTGCCTTTGGCTCATACTGCATTTGTCCTCCAACCTATGTTGTGTATTGTTCAAGGCTGGTATTCATGTCGTGTCTAAATGTCCTATGTGTCTTTTGTCCTCCAAATATCTGTCATTGTGTTGTCTAACATTTGTGTTGACCCTTGTAATAGAATAAAAATTGGAAGTCACTGAAATTTAAACCCATGACAATTTAATTCATGAATGAATACAGATCCATGATTTATAAATATTATACTGTAACATAATTAGATCTTGATATTTAACAAGACTGATATGTTGCTAATTTGAATTTAGACTGACAGCCTATGTGAAGGAAAAAAAGTGGTCACTCAAAATTAGGGAAAAATGGAAAGATTAAATATATTTCATGAAAAATATATGAAGGGAGGTTGTATACAGAAAAGTGTTTATTGTTACTTAAAAAAAGGCATGAGAGATTTATAGGGAAAAAATACAGGAAATATGCATAGTTGCAGAACGTTCGTGTAAGTGAACAAAGATGGTGTTGCGAAATGTTGTGATTTTGAAAAATTTTTAGGTAGAAAGACAAGTTAGCAAGATACCATGAATTGTTAAAATATATAGCTCACACTAGTTTTCAATTTGTTTAAGATGACAAAAATGTTCTGTTAAAACACTGCAACAAGTAATCAGCTTTTCTATTGAATTTGGGAACCTATTTTTATTCTACATTTGCCTAGAAAACATTCTGCTTGTTTGTGTTGTGTCCACAGTCAGATGTGTTCATGTTTAGACATGAGACATATCTGAATGCCACCATAACTGTTAATTCACTTAAAAAAATATGTTAAGTTAAAATATTATTTAGTAAATTTAAAATTTAGTACTCATTGTCTGTTATTTAAAACTATTTGCCTGTTTGTTTGTTCTGTTCTGTCCTTTGAATCTGCCTAGCTGGCTCACTATAATCAATTGCCCTATGTTCATCAATCAGTGTTGTTCTATCAAAAACATATTTGGTGTGTGAATTTGTGCACTTAAATTTGGACTACAGTGGCCCCTTGTATAACAAAGAGCTTGTGTAACATGAAATCTGTACAACATAAAAATGGGATTACCCCATCTTCAATGCATCCCTCTAGGAAGATCTGTATAAGAGAATTTGCTTAACATAATTTCAAATTAGTTCCTTTGTGCAAGGTACCACTGTATTTTAAAAAGGGTCACTCTTTGTTCTGAGACTTGCTTGCCTGTTTGTTTAGGATCACAGATATGCTCAGTTTAGACATAATACATATTTGAAAGTTACCACAAGAGCTGTAGTAATGAATGTTATTTATTTCTCACAAACACTAGTCTACTTAATGCTATGCAAAAGTGAAAGAAGGGAGGAAGAGAGGAAATCCAAACATGAGAGAGACTTAGACTCAACAAAGTAAACCACGGTCTCAAATTTGGAACTGCTGAGCAAAACTCCCAATAACAAAGTAACACAGTAAAGGTTTATAGTTCCGTAAGCCAGATGCAAAGGCAAGGTTTTACTGTCTAATATGGTAAATAATAATAGCTTGTATTTCCAAAACATTTCCACTTGGCAATAATTTTAAATCTCACAACCTATACAGCTGTCTCTCTGTGCTAGTAATCTTTCCTAGATCCACGCCTCTCATTGCAAAGCAGTACAGAAACACCTTCTGGTTCTTTGGCTGCTCCTGAGTTTTCGGATGAGTCCTGTCTGAGTCCAACTGTTGATCCAGTTAACCCTGCCATCTCAATCTACAATCCTGTTTCTCCTGTGGACACTGAGTCATTCCTGTCTCTTCTGATGTGCCGCTTCCTAATCTACACCTTTCAAGGAACGTCAAAGGCTGGTCTGCTGCTTCGTTGTGGGTCCTTCTCATCCCGACAGCCCCTGGTCTCACCGTTCCTGCCCGTTCCTGTGGCCGTATCAGCCCCATCCTTCAAATGGAGTGGTACCGAAGGCCTTTATCAACCTGCAGCCATCTAGCTGTCTCAGCTGAAGCAATACAACAGACTGGTTGCAGAGTCATGGAAGCAAACAAGGCACTTTAAAGAGACTGTTTTAATCTGCAATTGTTTTGTTCCAACCACGGCAGTGTTTCTTCTTTTAAGACTCATCCTGAACTGTTATAATGGCAGCAAACACCACAACCACCACAGACTGTCAGCGTGCCTTTTACTGGTCCTATTAGCAGATCTACCTGTTTATTTTTGCAGCCAAATCAACCCAGCAGCTTTGCAGTCATTTACAACTGATGTTTAGAAGCAATTACTGTTTATGATGTTTTTGAAGCATACTGTATGTTCTGTATCTGTAATCTGTATCTGTAATTCTATAGTCTTACTGAATTCTGTTATGTGCTACCTTTGCTATCATACCCCTTACCTTACCTTTGTATTGTATAAGATATTTTCCCTGTGTCAACTGAACTTCTGTCATTCACAAGAAGGTTATCCACATATTTATTCATTTGTTTAACAGAAAGGAACAGAAAGCTTCATTTATTCATTTTGTTTAGCAATCAAAAGAAAAAAAAAGTAATGGGCCCTAGAACACATCATGAATGGTGTCAATCAACATATTTCACAGAATAGTTGTTCCCCAAATTCAGTTTGCCAAAGCTTCATTTTAACTGATGTCTGTAGCCCTCCTATTCAGCCTTATGGTATATATGTATTATCCATGCCCTCTTGATTTCCTTATGCCAATCTATTATACAGTTTAAAATGGTTTGCAAAAGTAAGCCACTCCACTTATTTGAACACACAATACTGTGATTTATGCCCCTGGTTTGATCCTCATACAAAATATTCTGGGTCTCTGCTTTACCTAACATTCAAACAGCAGAGCACCCCACTGTCAGTCAAATGAGACTTTAAATGAATTTTGTGTTATGGTTTTAATGTATGCTGGAAAAAAATGGGGGAAGTTGTGATTACACAAATTACAATTTCACAGAATCTTAGGCCCTAAGCAAACAAGACCTCCTTACTGTTAACAAAAAGCATTATGTCACCTCAAGTAAATCAGCTATTAGATTACACCTACCCTCAAAGAAAATAGATACACCTAGATATATGTCAGAATAGTAAAGTCCCTGCACTTACTCATGACAAAGGTCCATGACAAATAAAACATAATAAAGCAACACAGTTAAAGTAAAAAGGCCGCTGGAAAGTCTTAAATCATCCAGCAGACAAAAGGCTTAAGCAATTGAGTGTTATACTTCTTAGCATTAGTTTCAAAAATAGTTTTCATTCAACTTTTTTTCAACTTCCTCGAAAAAAAACGGGGGACTGATGAGAATTAATTAATAAGAATTAATAAGAATTAATAGAATTAACTCAATATGAGAATAAAAAGCTAGAAATTATTATAAAGTGTTAAACCTGACTGAAGGTATTAGGTCATGCTGGCATAAAACACAAAATAGATAAGAACCCAGGTGCCAGAAATAGCGAATTCTTGTGGTTAAACCAAGATAAGGAGAAGCGAAGATGACACAGATAAGTGGGCACCATCTCATGGTGCCAAAAGCGTCATTTTCTGGGAATTCAATCTCAAACTAAAAATAGGCAAAAGCCATTTCTGAGAATTATGACGAAATACGTAAGCTGCGGTTACAGAAAGAGTATAAAAGACCACGGAAACCATCACTCCTTTGGCCAGAGCAACAAGGCCGTTTGGCCGTGCTGTGCTTTGGACCATTAAGCTAAGATGTTTACTAACCTATCTCTATACTGTATGTGTTCTGTTGAATCTCTGTCTGTCTTTAATAAACCTTTTTGCTATAACTAACTAAGCGTGGCAGCTTTGATGAATCACCAATGATTTATTAACAACTTATATAGGTGCATTGGCGACTCACAAAGAAGAACAACCAACACCCTATGTCTTTAGCTTAAATTTATCCTTATCACCCCTAACCCTAATGGCCCCCCTCCCCCCACCATGGGAAGTAGGGCAAATCGGGGGGCAATTGGTTCCACGGCCGTTTTAGGTTATCCCCCCCCCCCCAAAAAAAAAAAAACTATTTAGTTCAAATATTGCTACCCTGCTTTTTTCCTTAAAAGAGACCCAGGGTGGGTGAACTCTGCTTAGTAGTGGTTTGGGCTTCTGATATATAAGAAGCATAAAAATACTACATACATAAATGCTTTCACTTATTAAGAACAGAAGAACAGCCTTGCTGGGACAGACCACAACCCTTCCAGTCCAGCATTCTGTCTCACCCAGTCTTCACCTGCTTACGACCCCCCCACAAATGGCATTGAGAGATATCCTGCCTATCTCTCAAACTGAGAGGTTGTCCTTAGGCATCCGTAGTGATCGACATTGAGACCCTTGTTCTCCATGAACTTTTCCAATCCTTTCTGAAAGCTGTCAAGGCTGACAGCTGTCACCTCTAGAGATGGGCACGGACCAAAAAAATGGTGATTCGTTTCGGTTTGGTTAAGGCTTTGTTTCATTTTTAATAATTTTTATTTGAAATAAATTTCATTGGTTCATTGGTTCATTATTCATTTTTACCCACGTTGCCCAATTTAATCCATTTGACCGCATGTGGGTGTGATGATGACATGATGAAGATCAATGAATCTCATTCATTCCGCCATTCAATCCCATTGCCACACGGATGGCTCCGAGTCCAAGTCCATCACTTTGTTTTGTTTGGAATGGGAGGAAAGAGTTTCTTTCCTTCCTCTGTGTCCCCCCATAGAATCAAGGCAGCACCCCCTGATGCTGGCAGAGCGTGAGTAGAGAGAGGGAGTAGAGAGAGAGTAGAGAGAGGGTGAGAGAGACAGGGTTTTTAAGGCAGTGGGGTGGAGTGGAGTGAGCAGGAAGGGCATTATCGATGTACTGGCTGTGTTCATTCACAAAATTATACAACTTCTAAAACAAACAGGGCATGCATTACATTGCCAGGGCAAAGTAATGCGTGCCTGTTTGGTCCTGGCACTCATAGTCTCTCGGTCTCGAGATTAGACTACTGCTTTCTCCCAGCGCAATCGCAAAGCATGCAGGACTCAGCGACAGCCCCCCACACACACACACACACATTGCCGAGGGCCTCATGTCTGTCCTGTGAGATTGGGCACCCATGGGGCAAGTGAAGTGATGCGTTGTGGTTACGGATGCAGGCTGTAACATGACTTCTGCGCTTCAGAATGTTGTTGAGGCACTGGAGGTTGGCAGTGCCTCCCCCCCCCCGAAAAAACAGCTGGCTCCCTAGTATGAGCCTCCATCCCATCGTACCCTCAGCACAGTGCACTCACAGAGGCAGGCAGGTAGGCAGGGAGAATGAGCGCTTGGAGTCACCCTCACCCGCATTGGAGGTGCAGTGGCTTTCTTTTCTTTCTTTCTCTTCTTTCTTTCTTTCTTTCTTTCTTTCTTTCTTTCTTTCTTTCTTTCTTTCGGGCAGGCAGCTGAGTGACTCCCCCACGAGTCAGTCACCCATCGAGGTAGGCAGAGAGTTAAGGGCTTCTTCAAGTCACCCCCATTGGAAGCACAGAGCAGAGAGAAACCATTTGAATGCACTGAATGCCTAGAATGTGGAAGAATATTCTAGGCATTCAAACGTGGTGGAATGTGGAGAACCAGTGGGTTAAAGCAATCCCAGGCTATCAAGTCTATAGAAGGGATAGAGAGGGGCGGGTTGGAGGGGAATCTGCCATCTATGTGAAAGAAGGGGTAAAATCCAGCAGAATGGAGATGGACAGAGGGTCTGACTCCACCACAGAATCACTGTGGGTTAAACTACCAGGTCCAAGGAGCGATGTGATAGTTGGGGTATCTTATCATCCACCAGATCAAAAACTTGAGGGGGACCTTGAAATGAGGAGAGAAATCATGGAGGTGGCTAAGAGGGATAGGATAGTAATCATGGGGGACTTCAATTATCCCCACATTGACTGGGCCAATGTGAGCTCCGGGCAAGAAAGAGAAACTGGGTTTCTCGACTTGCTGAATGACTGTGCCTTAGAGCAACTTGTCATGGAGCCCACCCGAGAACAGGCAACTCTGGATCTAATACTGTGTGATACTCAGGACCTGGTCAGGGATGTGAAGGTCACTGAGCCTCTGGGGAACAATGACCATGCTGCAATCTCCTTTGCCATGCATGTCGGAGGAAGAGTGTCAAGCAGATCAGACATAAAAAACCTTGATTTCCGAAGGGCAAACTTTCCTCAGGTGAGGAAACTAGTTAGAAAGAAATTGAAAGAGGGGCCTGGTCTGGGGAAATGGCTGTAGCCAGACGCTGATTCCGGCGGTCCAGCTGTCGGGCGTTTATCACAATTAAACAACATGAAATCTTCAGAGATACTGCTGCGTGAGTAAGAAAACATTTTAATTAAGTGAAGTTTCCTCCGAGAGACTCAGCTTGGCAGATTTATGAGACAAACTCATTTGGCCGCATTCCTCCTTTAAGTGTTAAAACCGAAAATAAAAAGTCTCCGTCGAAAGCCTGGGAAAAGCAATTAATTAACCCAGTCTGGAGATTTTTTTTATTTTTTATTTTTTTGCTGAAACACCGGACCGCTTCAGAAGCTTATCTGATAGAGGCTTGTTTTTAGACAATTTATGAGCTTTTATGAGCTTTTAAGCAGAGCCACATAATAGCAGTGGGGCTAGATCTGACTTCTGAAGCTGGATTCTTTTTGTTTCTCCTTTTGCTTTGAACTGAAATAAAACTAGGAATGTGACTGCCATATATATTAATAAGAAAACATACAAGGAGTAAAGCATCTAAAAGAACTGGAGGACTCTGAAGAGATTTTAAATTACAATTTACTTAAGGTTTGCCGGATCTGGGTGCGGATGAGAAAAACCTGCAGCAAAAAATCTTGGATTGGCTTAAGAAGGTAGTGCCTAACACTCCTCTTGATCATTATGATCTAGAAAGAGTGCATAGAGTGGGCCCAAGAAATAGAGACGTCCCGAGGCATGTTTTGGTGAGATTTGCAAATTTCAAGAAAAAGCAGGAAGTAATGAATGCCTTAAGACATACCAAGGAAAAACAGCTCAAGAGGCTTGGAACATAATGAGAGACCATGGGAATTGTCACAAAGGAAGAGTGGGAGTCATTTATGGAGAAGATGAGTGGAGAAGAGTCATCAGAGGGTGAACGGGAAGGATTACAGGTTCTGGAGTTAACAGAGCTGGAAGAAAGAATTGAACTGGCAGTGGAAAGACCCACCATTAGAAAATGTTAAAAAATTTAACAAGCGGGGGGGGGGAGAAGGAGTAGATCGAGCCGTGGCTCGAGACCCCCCACCCACCCACCCTGCACCTGGGGATGATGGGCTGCACGGTTGTAGGACGCGCCATGCAGGCGGGCAACCTTGGGGTCCTGCAGCGGGGGGGGGCGCTGGCCACCCGCGGCACCAGGAAGCCCAACACACCCACACACCCACCGAGCGCCCGCCTGCGGATCAACGGACCAGGGCCGCCCGCCCGCGGAAGTACCGGCGTCAGCGGCGACATCGGTATCAGCACCGGCGATGCCGGAGGCGTCGTCATCGGGGCCGGGCCTGGGCCGGGCGGCATGCCTGGTGACTGGGGCGTCGCGGGGCTTTGGGTGAAGCGTAGCGCGGCTGGTGATGGCGCGCCTGGTGCGGGGCTCGCTCCTGCTGCTGACGGCGCGCTAGGTGGGCGCGCTGGGCGAGCTGCGCGCCGCCTACCCGGAGCTGCGTGTCCAGGCCCTGCCCGCTGACCTGGGCGCCGACGAGGGGCTGCAGCGCATGGCCCGGGACGCTGCCGCCGCCCTGCGCCGCCACCATAATGGCGCTCGCCTCTAGCGCTTCCTGCTCGTCAACAACGCTGGTGAGCGCGTGCGGGCGACTGGCCGGCGGGAGCACGAGCGCGGGGGGAGGTCGTCGGGGGAGTCGCCTCCCTGCCTGCGAGCGGTGGCGGCTAGGGATCTGCCGAGAAGCGCCGCCCCCGGCCCCGGCCGGATCGCGCACCTGCCCTCTTCCCCTCGCCTCCGCACGGCTCAGGGCCTGGGGGTCGGGGATGGGGGTCGTGTCCCCGGACCCCTGGCTTCTTTTGCTGGAGGGCAGCCTGCGGGATGTGCTAGGAGGGACGGCGGGTCCGCTGGTGAGTGGTGACGCCTTCTTCTTCTCCTCCTCCTCCTCCTCCTCCTCCTCCTCCTCCTCCTCTTTCAGGCTCGCTGGGCGACATCTCCAAAGCCTTCGTGGACTTGGCCTGCCCGCCCCCACGCTCTCTCTCTCTCTCTCTCTCCTCCCACCCTTGCGCTCCTTCCCAGCAATCGCCACTTCCTGCACGCCCAGGGCGCATGCGCCGACAGGAGGCTCTGGTCCTCCTCCTCCTCCTCTGGCTGCTCCTTCATGGCACACCAGGCAACATCTCACGGCACACAAATGTGCCGCGGAACAGCGGTTGAAAAACGCTGGGTTAAAGCAAATGCAGAATAGACAAAGCATAAAGGAGAAATTGGCAGGAAATCTTTCCTGGCTATACAATTGGAAAAATGGACTAAAGAATGGATAACTAAAGTAGGAGAGTGTAGAAAATTGACCAGATTTGAAGAAATTATAGATAGAAGAAATGAGAATGAAAATAAAGAACAGAGGAAAGGAATTGTAAGTGATATATAAAAATATTAATTCAGAAAGATAATGAAAAAAATAGTAAGTTAACAGAGATTTGGCAAGAAGACATTAACGAAGAGATAAAAAAGGAAGATTGGGGGGAAATTGTGGAAGAAAAGAATAGTGAAAAATATGTCAGCGAGAGTTAAAGAAAATTGTTATAAAGTATATTGTAGATGGTATATAATGCCCACAAAGTTAAATATAATAAATAAAGATATATCTCCTATTTGTTGGAGATGTAAAAAAGAGAAAGGGACATATTTACATATGTGGTGGACATGTGAGAAAACGAAATTGGAATGGAAGTTGGTTTTCAATGAAATGCAAGAAATACTTTCGGATAGATTTGAGATCTGGTTGGATGAAAAAAATAAGATTTCTGTAGAGCAAAGAGGCTTTACAGAGTGTAGATCTACTCTGGACCATTGTCTTATTATCCAACACCTTATACAGAAAAATGTGGCAAAGGGTCCAACTTCATTATATGCTGCATTTCTCGAACTGCCTTTGACTCGATTTCAAGACAGAAATTATGGGCCAACTTAGAAGCCACCTCAATAGATAATCAATTACTTCTATTGCTGTGTGTGCTAAAGGAGAATACCAACCAGAAGGTTAGGCTTAATAGAAAAGGCAACTTAATAGACCCAATTTACACCTATAGAAGAGTCAGACAGGGCTGCTTACTGGCCCCCTCATAGTTTAATTTTTACATAAATGACATAGTAGAACACCTGAGCTCTCCGAGTCTTCACTCTCCAAAATTATAACAAAGATATTCTTCTGTCCTTCTATATGCGGATGATGCTGTGCTTTTTAGCAAGAACACAGGATGGATTGAAGAGAGCCCTTAAGAAATCAGCAGATTTCTGCAAAATGGAGGAATTAGAAATAAATTACCAAAAGACCAAAATCATGGGATATCCAAGGGATATCCAAGGTGGGCCTTCAACAAAGCAGTGGGCCATCCCAGAAGAACAAGGGATCAGTCTGAGACCCAGACCCGACGGAAGAACCTGGTCATTCCCTACATGGCAGGAGTGTCGGAAAAGCTTAAAAGGATTTTTGGCAAACACCACATCCCTGTTTATTTCAAACCCATGAACACACTAAGACAGAGACTTGTCCACCCAAAGGATCCGATACCAAACCATAAAAGGAGCAATATAGTATATGCAGTCCAATGCAGTGAAGAGTGTTCAGACCTCTACATTGGAGAAACTAAACAGCCATTAAACAGAAGAATGGCCCAACATAGGAGAGGTAACAGCTCAGGACCAGAATCAGCAGTACACCTGCATTTGAAGGGAAAAGGCCACTCTTTCAAAGATGAGGATGTACACATACTAGACAAAGAAGAGAGGTGGTTTGAGAGAGGAGTAAGGGAGGCCATTCATGTGAGCATTGAAAATCCCTCCCTCAACAGAGGTGGTGGCCTCCGGCATAGTCTGTCTGCTACCTATCAGGCTGTACTTTCCACAGTACCCAGGCAAATCAAGGAGCCTTCACCACCAGGTCACAGCTAATGATCCATTCTTGATGGGTTTCAGCACCTTAGGCCATTGTTTACCTTAAGGCCATGGACACCAATGTCTCCCTAACGAGTCTATTAAGGCTTTGTTTATCTTATGAGCCAATCAGACCAGGGGACAAGAGGTCAAGCTGACTATAAGAAGGGTCTCTTGCACTAGCTATACTCAGACCGATGAAGCTGTTTGGATGAACAAAAAAGAAGTCCAGTAGCCATGACTCAACTCCCAGATTCCCAGCACATATGTAAGTCTGTGTATATGTATATTGTACATTGCATCTGTCCATCCCTGCTCCATGGTTCCTTTCCCTAAAGCAAATGGCATTCTCTCTGAAATCCACGGCTGATGGCACATGACACTCACAGAAGGACTTGCACCACCCAAAGCTACACAAAGGCTGCTTTTCCCATGTTGAGCCAGAAGGGTCAACTGAGCACGAACAGCCCAACTGGAGCAGCACCAGGTTCGTCTTTCCCTGCCTTCCTTTTAATGCCAACGCATGACTGCTAGGCTATACTGTCCCTCCGCCAGGACTCTGTGGAAGTGAGAAAAATGGCCTCCCTAAATCCACCTCCACGCCCTGCTTTCTGCCTCCCTTCCCTGCCTTTTCTGAAGGGGGGGAGCCAACCCTCTTGTTTGGACTCCATACCTCAGAACCATTGAGGTCCTCAGCCAGCTCAGTTACTGGACCTTAATTGAGTGGTCTCTCATCATCATCATCATCATCATCATCATCATCATCATCATCATCATCATCATCATCATCATCATCAT
>JAHTLZ010003520.1:0-11242 GCA_023846285.1 Phrynocephalus versicolor | reverse complement strand
GTGTTTCTGTTGTGCTTGTGTGTTTTTGGACCACGATTTCAAAAACAATATTGCATTCGCCGCCCCATTTTCGATCCCCCGCCCGCACCGCATGGCATGGCGACGAGGCGACTCGAGTCCGGCTGCCCAGGACGGGGGAAGCCGGGACACCCCCCTCCAGACCAGAAACCCCCCCTCCGGTAGGTGCCCTACTGAGTGAGTGCCCTTAGTCAAGCGGGCATTTTCCGCCTGCTTTTTGGCCCGGGAATGGGTGGGGGGAGAGTTTAAAAGTTTTTTCCTGCGCCGTCCGTGCCGCTTGCGTTTGCGGCGGCTGTCGGCGTCTCGGCGAGAGTGGGCTTTTTGCGAGCCTGCGGCGAGTCCCACCAGACCAGAGCAGCCCAGGACGGAGGGGGGGAAGCCGGGACACCCCCCCTCCAGACCAGAAACCCCCCTCCGGTAGGTGCCCTACTGAGTGAGTGCCCTTAGTCAAGCGGGCATTTTCCGCCTGCTTTTTGGCCCGGGAATGGGTGGGGGGGAGACCCGGGGGAGAGTTTAAAAAAGTTTTTTCCTGTGCCGCCCGTGCCGCTTGGTTGCGCTTTGGCGGCCGGCGGCGAGACTGGGCTTTTTGCGGCGGGCGAGTCCCACCCACCACCACACCAGAGCATCCCAGGACGGAGGAGGGGGGGAGGCCGGGCGGGGACCTCCAGAAACCACCCCTCTGGTAGGTGCCCTGAGGCACGGCAGGCATTTTTCCGCCTGCTTTTTGGCCGGGAACCGGGCTTTTTAACTTTTAAAAACTTTTTTTTCTGTGCCGCTTGGCATCGCGCGCAATCGCGCGATGCAAGTAACGAGCACGACAAATCAGACCAAATTGTTCGTTCGTCGGTTCGAGCTCGAAGTCTGGCGGAGTAATTCCCGTTTCCGTTTCCGTAGAGTAACGGAAACGAGTAACGGAAACGGAAACGGAAATACCGCTAAGTCGTGCCCATCTCTAGTCTTGAACATCATGAAGAAAGCTCTTTTACAAAATTTATAGGAAATTTACCTATCTATATATCTGATATCTATGTTTCTCCCAAAACTGAAACCCATTACGTCTCACAAGATCTCACAAGATATACATCAAAACACAAAAAGACATCATTTGGAAACACATTTTGAAAAACTGTATTATTAAAATTAGTGATGTGATAGAAAATTATCTACAGCCATTCTCTTTCAATTTGACAGAAAAGCAATGCTCTTTGAAAAGAATTCCAAAGGAGGATCAATTTCAGAGTAGCTCTCATAGCTTTGACTCAGCATACTTGTGGTTCTTTTATGGGCCAAGGAGTGTGTGTTAATATCTTATATTTCATTAAGTATTCATCTCTTCCACAGCTAGAGCCTCCCCCAGCTTCAATTAAGGCAGGGAGCAATTTGTTTCCTCCCCCCCCCCCCCGGTCGGGGCTGGGGATCGGCGAGAGAAAGAGAGAGAGAGAGAGAGAGAGAGAGAGAGAGGTCTTTCCCCTCCAGATCAGTACTATGTTCACCTTCTTCCTAGAGGTGGCACAACACTGCTCTTCCTCATACCTCCTGCAGAGCTTACAGTAAGCAACTGTGTTGTAGGCATTTGGAATATAGACAAAATGTATCAACACTGACTCCTGCAAAATCTAACGGGGATACTGATTTTACACAGTCCCAGCTGGATCTACAGCAAAGGAAGAAACTGTGGTGCTATTTAAACTCTCTCATCCACAAATCTTATCAGTGGCTTACTTTGTGCACAATAGGGATGGGCACGAAATGGAAAAATAGTGTTTCATTTTGTTTTGTTTCTAGAGTAGTTTCATTTCATTTTGTTATAAAATGAATTTTAAAGTAGTTTTGTTATGAAATGGAATGGAATGGAATGTTCTCAAGCAATTTCAGGTAGCCCACTGAAATTTGGTAATGTCTTGGGATCACAGAGCAGTGTTATGAAGCTCCAAAGGGGATGCCCCAAGGAAAAAACATTTCTAATTGGAATAGGAAGCTGGCTGAGTGAGCAATAGCACTGCCTCGGCTTCCCATTGATTCCAATTAGAAAGGTTTTCTCATAGGGACACCCCTTTTGGAGCTTTATAACTCAGCTCCTTGAACCGTAAACCTTTCCAAATCTCTGTGGGTCACCCTAAATCGGTTGCAGAAGCTACCCCTGCTATTCACATGCCTGGCATCAGTAATTTTCCATTTCATATATATTGTTTATGTTTTATTAATATTATTTTTAAAAATATGCAATGGAAAATTACTGATCCCAGGCATGTGAATGGCAGGGGTAGCTTCTGCAAATGATTTTAGGGAACCCCTTGAAATTTGGAAAGGTTTGGGGTTCAGGGAATGGAGTTATTGAGCTCTAAAGGAGGAGTGGGGGTTCTTAATTGAAGGAGTGTGCCTGGAACGCTTTACCAATTATAGCGTTAATCTCTATTAGTACAACACACCAATCCACACTCCTTCAATTAAGTACCCCCACACCCCATTTGGAGCTTAATAACTCCATTCCCCAAAACCCAAAACTTTCCAAATTTCAAGGGGTTACAGGGAAGAGCTTGAGGAAGCTCCCTTGACATTTCCTCTAGAATGAATTATTTCATTTTAGAGGGGGAAATGGTGTTTCATTTTGTTTCAAAATATTTCATAAGGTTATGACATGCCGAAACAGTGTATTGTTTTTTGTAAGGTGCCTATCCCTAGTGCACAATGATTTGTGGGCTCTTGTATCTCTCTCCAGATTTCCTGCTCTTTTCTCTCTGTGTTAGCAGAGTCAGACTTATCCCAAGTTTAAGTCTGTATCGCTTAAAAGTTAGGAGCACTGAGAACCAAATTTTATTTATTTATTTATTTATTTTTGCATTTATATACCACTCCCATTTCCCAAAGGAACTCTGGGTGGTTCACACAAAAAGCTTAAAAACAAACATCAGTAAGACAATATAAAATGGTACTGGGCAAGAGGCAAAAACTAGACAACCGTCAAAAGTAGAGATAGGCACGACTAGGGAAAATGACGTTTTCGAGTTGTCGTGTGTCGGAGGCAGCCCGTTTCGGCTCGTTTCCGTTTTTCGCGAAAAATTGCAAAAATTAGTCGGTTCATTTTTTTGTTTTTTCGTTGTTGTTAGTACTGGTTTTGGGGGGGTAGCGGGCTCCTGGAGGCAGCTGCAGGAGTCAGCCAGAGCCACAAGTGACGGACTGGCAGACTCTTTGCACCCGCTGCATCTCACGTACTTGCATGTAGTACAATGCAAGTAGATCTGGCTTAGGGTTAAGATGGGTTAGCACAAGGGCTAGGGTTAGGCTAGTTACGGGTGAGGTTAGGGTGAGTATTGGGGTGCACCTCTGGGTGCCTCTCTGACCCACTTAGAAGAACAGTGTACTGGCGTATGGGTTAGGCTTAGGCTTAGGCTTCGGGTTTGGGCTACGATTACTGGGCTGTTTATGCCCGATTGGCACATCCCAGAAGTCTCTGTGGTCAACCTGGCCAAGTGGCCATGCGACTGGTGGAAAATTTGCATGGTCCACTCCCATGGGCGAGCCCATCATTGCGAATGTGCAGGTGTAAAAAAATAAAATAAAATAAAATAAAATAAAATAAAATAAAATAAAATAAAATAAAATCAACGGAGACGTTTTTTTTGCAAGAAAAACCCACTGCTGCTACTGTAAAAATTCAAGCATTTAAAATAGCTAATTTTCGCATGTTTCTGTGGTGCTTTAGTGGGGTTTTGGGCAACGATTTCAAAAAAAAAATATTGCGGTCGCCATTTTGGATCCCCCCGCACTGCATGGCAAATGGATGCGCCCTCCCAGCCTGGTACAGTCAGCAAAACCTGGCCATGCGATTGGTGGAATGGCTCCAAAACTTTGCATGGTTCACTCCCATGGGCGAGCCCATCATTGCGAATGCACAGGTGTAAATAAAATAAAATAAAATAAAATAAAATAAAATCAACGGAGATGTTTTTTTTTTTTGCAAGAAAAACCCACTGCTGCTACTGTAAAAATTCAAGCATTTAAAATAGCTAATTTTCGCATGTTTCTGTGGTGCTTTGGTGGGGTTTTGGGCAACGATTTCAAAAAAAATATTATGGTCACCATTTTGGATCCCCCCGCACTGCATGGCAAATGGATGCACCCTCCCAGCCTGGTACCAGCAGCGCAGCAGTAGCAATAGCCAAGGAGAGGGGGGGCGGGGAACCCCCCCCAAATAAAACACCCTTCTGGCCTGGTAGGTGCCCTCAGACAGTTTTTGCCTGCTTTTAAGGCCGGGAATCAGGGTTTTTTTAACTTTTAAAAACTTTTTTTCTGTGCCTCTTGGCATTGTGCAATCGCTCGATGCCAGGAACGACCACGACAAATCAGACCAAATTATTCGTTCGTCGGTTCGAGTTCGAGTTCTGGCGGAGTAATTCCCGTTACCGTTTCCGTTGAGTAACAGAAACGAGTAACGGAAACGGAAACGGGAATACCGCTAAGTCGTGCCCATCTCTAGTCAAAAGGAGAGAAAAAAAACTGATACCACATTAGCAGTCGCCAAAGGCATCCCTAAACAGCCAGGTTTTAAGGGCTTTCCTAAAGGATGCCAATGAGGGAGCCTGGCATATCTCACAGGGTAGCTTTTTCCAAAGCGATGGATCGGCCACCGAGAAGGCCCATTTCTGAGTTACTACTCTGCGAGCCTCCCTGGGGGTGGCTACCCTGAGAGAGAGAGCCATTGAGGAGTGGGTGGGTTGGGCCAGCTCTAATCGTGAGGAGATATGATCTGCCAGATAACCAGGAACCAGGACATGGAGGGTTTTGTAAACCAAAACCAACACCTTAAATTCAATACTTCCTTGGAAACTATTTGTAGCTATCAAAGTGCTGCCTGAGAAATCTTGGACCACAGAACATTGCCTGCCTTAAAGAACTTTCATCTGCCTTGAAGAAAATATTTCAGGGGGAAATCCCAGGACTCTGTCTTTCATTTTCCATTTCTTCATTGACGCAAAGTAGATAAAGTACTGAATAGAGAATTGGGTGAAAGCTGACAACTTGTTATTAGGCTCTCATTTGGAGTACAGGGTGCTGAGAACCAGCAGTGAATATCAAACATATGAACTATCTTCTTTTGTGTACTTTTTCTCTTCCTTACTTTTACTCCAACGGTAACCACAGGTGTTACTTAGAGCAGTTTAAGGAACAATCAAGAGGTACCAAAATGGCTTTTAGTCCCAATGGAATGGCAGCCATTTGTTCACTAGAAGAACAATGGAAGTTTGTCTCATCTTAAAAGTAATCAGCAGCCCACACAAAGCAAACCAGTCAGCCATGGGTCAGGCAGATTGCAGGAAGGAATGTTTTGTACTGTGCTGTAGCAGGGTGGATTTTCTGATGGGGGATGCTTTTCTTAACACTCTTAAAAGTAATTATTATTGGACAGAAATGGAGGAATCGTGCAGGGTGTACACTACAAGCTTGAAATGGCTGGCCAGTGTAGTGTCTGGCTAGAAGGAAAGGGGATTGCAATCTATTTTGTTCTCCTTCCATGTTTGCAGAGAAAAGCAAAAGCTAAAGGCCTGCACCTGGGTATGCACAAAGTCCTGACATTCCTGCCTTTTGACCAAAGGGAAATGAAGCATGCAAAATAGCTGGTTGTGTTGCTTGGAGGTTTGGATTGTGCCCTGTTTTTTTCAGAAATGTTACAAATACAAAGGTAGAACGGTATGCTCTCAGAGTCTCTGGTGACACCAAATCCAACACTCCCTTCAGGATGTCTCACATCCAAATCTCCACGTGTAGCTGTTCACCATTGTTGCTATCTAGGGGAAACTGTCTTCCTGGAAATGAGACAGTGCATCTGTAGTGATGTTACTCAGTCCAAAAGTGGCTGGAAAACCAATGTTAGCAGTGAGATACATGAGCACAAGTCTTCAAACAAACTGTATGACACTTTCTGATCAGGAGGACTACTGGTTAATGACTGCCACCACTGCCTGATTGTTGCACCAACATTTTACCTTTTTCTGTTTAAATTCATGCTGCCAGATGGTAACTGCCAACACAACAGGGAAAATTTCAAGAAGGTGAGCAGCAAGGCTGGCCTGGTTGGGTAACTGTTTTATATTTGGCACTTGGCAGACCCTGTATCCATAGTGGGCAAGCTGGGTTGAGTTTGCCTCTTAGGTGGCATTGTAGGCACTCCAAATAGGAATCAGCACCCACAACCTGAATAACAGTGCCTAAATAAAAAGGGGGGTGGGTGGGTAGACTAACAGAAACTTCTCTCCCCACAGGGAAAAATGGGAGTGGATTAGAGTGGGGCCTATCTGGCATGGTGCCCTCCCTTACCCCAATGATTTCAGCAATTTTTTGTAGGTATATAGGCAGGGACAAGTGTCTCTGCCTATATACACTGACTATGATCAATGGGAGAGGGCTCAATCTCCATTTCTTTGTGCTATCTAGGCAGTAGGCCTCCCAACCTGGCCACAGACTCAGGCCCAAACACTGGCCTCTTAAGCACCACAGCAGTCTTCCTTGTCTTTGGTTCTGTGGGCACTTATCCCTGGCTCGCAAGCTACCACCACTGTTCACCCACATCGCCATCTCCTTTGCAGTGTTCCTCTCCACTGTGGTGCTTCTTGTTGCTGCTCCCTCTTATATACCTTTCCGGTGGGTGCACTGGAGTGAAGCTTCCACCCTTCACATCTAACAGCCACAATCCCTGCCCACAAGCCTCTGGGTAGACCAGGCATGTCCAAACTTTGGCCCTCCTGATGTTTTGGACCACAACCCCCAGAATTCCAAGCCTATATTTCCAATGGCAAAGGACTGTGGGAGTTGTGTTCCAAAAGATCAGGAGGTCCGAAGTTTGGACATGCCTGGGCTAGACTATCAGGTCCTGCCAGTCACAGATGGTCACTCCTAGGCTTTCTTGTGCCCATCACATGGTGGCTGCCATTTCAGGCTGGCTGCAGCAGCCATAAGCTTGCAGTGGCTGTGCTGGTATCAACACTGGTAAGATGGGGTCCCATCTTTCTGTATATTTAGTAATCATTCCCCTATACATCTGTTTGAGAAGGTGATGGTTAGATTTTTATATAATTATTATATATTTTGCAAAGGTAACATTGAACCAATTTTAGTTTTAGCTATCAACAATCTCCTTCAAATAATTGCCCTCATTCTATTTATTCAGAAGAGATCTGAGGCAAGCGGACTTAATGAACATACAGTTTCCCTAAAAAATCCTTTGGCTGGAATCTAGAAAATTACCCTTAAGTATGAGCTCAGTACTATCTCTAGTCCTTTTATTTATGGCCTAATTGGCTCTTGCTTTTTATGCATTTAATATATTGTGGAGGAAGATAAAAGTGAAATAGTTAGTAGTTCCACCATTAGAGAGTTCACTCTACTTACAATATGCAACGCCTTCATGGCTCTCATTCAGGTTGTTTCCACTTCCATGTTTTTCCACTGCATTTAACAGCAACAGAATGATTTTCTGTTTGGC
The DNA here is from genome assembly GCA_023846285.1 of Phrynocephalus versicolor. Classification (NCBI taxonomy): domain Eukaryota; kingdom Metazoa; phylum Chordata; class Lepidosauria; order Squamata; family Agamidae; genus Phrynocephalus; species Phrynocephalus versicolor. The sequence continues at coordinate 3,744 of JAHTLZ010003520.1, read as the reverse complement.
TGACAAAGAACAACAGTGAGGGAAATTGACTGGTTCACTTTCCAAATAGCAAAAAGAGACAGCATTAACACTTGACTTGCTGCAATTCAACTGTCAACAAATGGGCCATGATTCATGATGAGAACCATTGCCTCCTTTTCAGCTACAACATTTTCAGAAATGTTTCTTTTTGCATGTCAAACTGGGTTGCGCACATACAAACACAATATCAAATCTATCCCAGCTCAACCATAAAAATAACCTCTTTCAAAGCTTGTGTCTATGAGTATTAGCAACAACTGGAATTTCCAAAATGGAAATAAATGTTCCCTGCTTAGACATGTCAGAAATGTCATACAGGAATCTATATATATATATATAGTTACTGTTCATGAGAGGGTGGAGAGGTCAATAGTTGTTAGTCATTACATCTAATTGGAATTCCAGAGGCAGAACAGATGTGAGTTGGACCACAAACTGTAGCCATACCTCCATATCTTTCTTGGGTGTTTCATAGAGATTGCCAACTCTCCTCAACTGTTTACAGAGTGGTAGACTCTTGGTTTAATTTAATATGGTTTTTCTTATAGTCTATTTTCATAACATTAAGATAAGAAAAACAATGGAAAGTTGAGCAAAAATATCAAAGAGACTGAACTGCAGAACTATGGTGAAAAGCTACGTGAGTGCAGAAAATAATATTCACAGTCATGTTGCAGACACCTTCATATTTCACCAGATAATTCCTTGCAAATATATTTTTGTGCTACAGCCATTGAAGAAAGGAGCCACAATCCAACACAGAATTGTACACACAGTAAACCCATTGAAAATAATGAATCTAACTACATTTAACTACAGTAACTCCCCCGTCTATCGCGGGGCTTAGGGACACGACCCAAACCATGATCATTGAAAATCTGTGATATGCGGATGCAAGTCCGATCGAGCTGTGTGTGTGGGGGGGTGGCACACGATGTTTAAAATGTCTTTAAGCAACAAAGCCAAGCACTTTTCTCCATTGCTTAAAGACATTTTAAACATAGTGTGCTACTTCAACCCTCCCCCCCCCCCGGGTATGGAGGAGTGGCATGTGATGCCTCCATGGAGGCAAGCCCTGGGCTCCAGCTGATTGGTAAAGACAGCCCAGCCCCAGCATCACTTGCTTCCCATTTGTTTCATTGTGCCACATGGGGAGTTCCTTCAGGTCATGGCCATGGTTGACTCTGTGGCCTCCTCGAACTTCATAGACCAGGATTTTGTCCAAGAACAAGGCATTGAGTGCATGGCAAAAGCCAGCCCCATGCTAGTTGTATGTCTGAATGGGTCATTGCTGGTTTCAGGTCCTATTACACACCAAAACTGCCTTCTGGTGATGTTGGCAGCTCCAAGGCACCAGGAACTTGCATCAGTTCCCCACACTATCCAGTAATCCTAGTCATTCCATGGCTTAGAAAACAAGATCCTGCTATTGTGAGGAGCAGTTCTACAACTGAGTTGAACTCCCCTTATTGTCAGGTAATCTGCTACCATTCCTCAACCATATTTTCTGACAAGAAGACATCCCAGTCCACCCTGTGTGTCATCACTTCACCAGCTTCCAAATCCTCCCCTCCAGTTGCCCTGCCTACTCATTACCAGGACCTGACAGATGTTTTTGAAAATAATGGAGCAGAGACCCTGCTGCCACACTACCCCTATGACTTCATGACTGACCTAGAACCTGGGGCGAAGGTTCCTTTTTGGTCAGCTCCAGAATTGGAGGCCTTATGACAGGCATGTCCAAACTTTGGTCCTCCAGATATTTTGGACCACAACTCCCACAGTCCTTTGCCATTGGAAATACAGGCTTAGAATTCTGGGAGTTGTGGTCCAAAACATCAGGAGGGCTTACACAGGATTACACAGTGATATTAGTGGTGAATCTGGTGATTGACCTGTTGACCAAAATGGTGCACTTCATCCCTGCCTCCAGTTTGTCCACTGTGACCCCAAACACCATACTTGTTTATGAAGCATGTTTTCCGGCTCCATGGATTGCCGGATGTGGCAATCTCGGACAAAGGATCACAGTTTACTTCATGGTTTTGGGAGGCTTTTGGGAGTTACTGGGGGACAAGAGAAGGTAGTCATCAGCATACCACCCTCAGACAGAGGGGGAACACAGAAGGGGTAAACCAAGTGCTGGAACAATACCTACGATGCTTCCTGAACTGCCATCAAGACGATTGGCTCAATCTCCTACTAGAGATGGGCACAACTCAGAAAAAAAACTTCGTTTTCGTTTTCGTTTTCGGCTAGGGTCCGATTCGTTTCGTTTCCGTTTTTCGCGAAAAATAGAAAAAATTAGTCGTTTCGTTTTTCGTTTTTTCGTTTTTGTTATACTGTTTTTTTGGGGGGCGGTAGCGGGCTCCTGGAGGCACCTCTGTGGGGTGGGTGCCTCCGCCGGCCCGCTATAAAGGAAGGGACAGCAGCAGCAGGATCCAAGAGACCCCTCAACATGGGGGTCTCCCCTCCTCACCTGCTGCTGCTGCAAAATGGCATGCATAACCATATGGATATGCATACCAGTTGCAGGCTATGAGACCAGTGAGAGTGATAGCGTCATGCCTTCCCTGCACAAGGCTCTCGCACCTGCCATGTCCCACAAAGAAGGGAATCGTACTTGCGTGTGTAGTGCAATGCAAGTAGATCTGGCTATGGGCTAAGGTGGATTAGGGTTAGGGCTAGGGTTAGGCTAATGACGGGTAAGGTTATGGTGGGCTATTGGGTTGCACCTCTGGGTGCCTCTCTGACCCACTAAGAAGACAGTCTGTGACGTATGGGTAAGGAGTCAAGGATTAGGGTTAGCGGGTTAGGGGGCTAGGGCAAGTTTTAGGGGGCTTTTTGGCACATCCCAGAAGTCTCAGTGGCCAAGTGGCCATGCAATTGGTGAGATGGCTCCAAAAAATTGCATGGTCGTCCCCTCCCACATGGCTGGCCAGGCCACTGGGCCAGCCCATCATTGCACACTGCGCAGGTGTAAAATAAAATAAAATAAAATAAAATCAATGGAGGACAGAGGAGGAGAGGAGAGACATTTTGTTGCAAGAAAAAACCCACTGCTACTGTGAAAAATCTGGCAGTTCATACATTTCCGCGTGTTTCTGTTGTGCTTGTGTGTTTTTGGACCACGATTTCAAAAACAATATTGCATTCGCCGCCCCATTTTCGATCCCCCGCCCGCACCGCATGGCATGGCGACGAGGCGACTCGAGTCCGGCTGCCCAGGACGGGGGAAGCCGGGACACCCCCCTCCAGACCAGAAACCCCCCCTCCGGTAGGTGCCCTACTGAGTGAGTGCCCTTAGTCAAGCGGGCATTTTCCGCCTGCTTTTTGGCCCGGGAATGGGTGGGGGGAGAGTTTAAAAGTTTTTTCCTGCGCCGTCCGTGCCGCTTGCGTTTGCGGCGGCTGTCGGCGTCTCGGCGAGAGTGGGCTTTTTGCGAGCCTGCGGCGAGTCCCACCAGACCAGAGCAGCCCAGGACGGAGGGGGGGAAGCCGGGACACCCCCCCTCCAGACCAGAAACCCCCCTCCGGTAGGTGCCCTACTGAGTGAGTGCCCTTAGTCAAGCGGGCATTTTCCGCCTGCTTTTTGGCCCGGGAATGGGTGGGGGGGAGACCCGGGGGAGAGTTTAAAAAAGTTTTTTCCTGTGCCGCCCGTGCCGCTTGGTTGCGCTTTGGCGGCCGGCGGCGAGACTGGGCTTTTTGCGGCGGGCGAGTCCCACC
>JAHTLZ010003519.1:0-10879 GCA_023846285.1 Phrynocephalus versicolor | reverse complement strand
TATGTATGTATGTATGTATGTATGTATGTATGTATGTATGTATGTATGTATGTATGTATTTGACTTTTATACCACCCATCTAGCCTTAGGGCTACTCTGGGTGGTTTACAACATAGAATAGCATAACCAAATAAGAAACTAACATATTTAAATAAATGAATGAATAAATGAATAAATAAATAAATAAATAAATAAAATTATTAACGCACACTGAATCTTAATTTCTCATTGTTGCTTTTGTAACTTTTTCTTCGTGATACATTTCTGTTCAAAAACGCTTTATTTGGGTTTTTATTAAGGCATTTTAAGCCCCGCCCCTCGTCTCCCTTCCCCGCCTCCTTTTGGCAGTGCCCCGCCCTACACGCGAGGGCTGTTGTACGCATGCTCAGAAGATACTCCCACCCAACACCACCCGCTTCCAAAACCAGAGACTTCGTCGTTGCTTTTTCCTCTTGCCCACGGGTGGGCGAGAGGTACACCCACCAGCTGCGGTTTTGGCCAATAAAACCTCTAAATGCCGTGATTGCCTTAACGCGCAGCCTATCATGTCGCGCCATTGAGGATGCCTGTACTCTGGTCGTTGTCCCTAACAAGCGTGATTCCAAACAGACGCAGTTTCGACCGCGACCAGTTAGAACAAAGGAAAGCTTGACGGACGCGGCAGCGAGCCTATCGGGAATCACCTAGCACCGCCTCCGTCGTCTCCTGTCGGAAACCAGGGGCGTTGATTACCGTTATGACGAAACAGCAAGGGGCGGGGGGAAGGAGGCGGGCTGGAGGGCGGTGCCGACGCGGCGCCTGGCCAATCGCGCCACAGCGTTCGCTGAGCGGCGTCGCGCAGAACCAATGAGAGAGCTCCCCGCCCCTCCCTGAAGGCGTGAAGGACGGGGACGGCGAAAGGGGACGGCCTATTGCGGAGTCCGGGCCAGGAAGAGGCGGCCGCGCAGGAGGAGGAGGAGAAGAAGGACGACGACGAAGACTCACCCGCAGCGGACATGGCGGAAAGCGACTGGGACACCGTGACCGTGCTGCGCAAGAAAGGCCCCAGCGCGGCCCAGGCCAAGTCGAAGCAGGTGAGGCGGAGGGGAGGGGAGAGGGAAACACGCATGCGCGGTCTTGGCCACGCCCCTCTTTCTTTTTAGGAGGGGGGCGAAGAGCCCCCCACCAGTCCCAATGCATTCCCCCCATTCCTAGGGAGCCCCTCCCCCTCTGTTAAGCCCCTCCCCTCCCCTCGTTAAGCCCCGCCCACCTGCCCCTCCCTCCATGAAGACACCCCCAAAAAAATACACGCCCCAAAACTTCCACCCTTAAGAAAAATCTCCTTTTTTTGGTGGGGGGTACTACAAGTCCCATCATCCCCCCTCTCAAAAATGTTCTGGGGCACCACTCCTGCCCTCCAGAGGGGCTGGATTGCCTCTCCCATCATCCCCTCCCTTACCCCCCCGGCCTTCAGAGACGACTTGTAGGGTATAAAAGAAGGATGATGGGAATGGTAGTGGTTAGCTTTTTCGGGTTCATTTAATCCTCTGGGGTTCCCATCATGCCCACCTTCTCTAGGCTTGTAGGGCTGCGAGGCTCCCTGGTTATTGTTTACTTATTTATTTATTTACAGTGGACCCTCGTGTAACAAACGGTTTGTATAACATAAAATCTGTACAACATAAAAAATTCCGGAGATAAGGGGAAATTTGCTTAACATAATCCCCTCTGGGGAGAATCCGTACAACATAAAAATGGGATTACTCCGTTTCCAATGCATTCCTATGGGAAATTTGTATCAAGGACAATTTGCTTAACATAATTTCACTTGGAATGAATTAATTCCTTTATACAAAGTACCACTGTATTTTTATATTAATATTGTATACCGCCAGATATTTCCAGCAGACGAGAACTCAGGGCGTCCGGGGGGGGGGAACAAATCGGTTCCACAGTATGCCATTAAAAAAAAAAACCCAACAACAATCAGTAGAAGCAGAATTTGAAATTTATTAGTATTCCAGGCAAAAAAAAAAAATCAAAGAAAAACAAAACAAAAGCTATCCTTAATATATGAGGCCATTGGTTTATGAGGGATGGTGGGTTTTGTAGTCCGGGCGCTTCTGGGTGGGGGCGCTTTCAGGGTGTTCCTATGAGCTGCCTCCATGGACTCTTTCCTTCCTGGCTTTTCCCTATTTCTCACTCCCCCCCCCCTTTTGCTCTGCACACATTCTGGGTCTGGCCCTTCCCACACCTCCTTTCCTTCTCTTGTTCATTTATTTACTTATTTATACCACCGAGATGCCGCCCAAAGGTCTCTTGGGCCCTTGCCGCCCAACGGTTATATTTATCCCGCAGCCCAGCCTTCTGTTTATCTCCATAAGATTTCAAGTTCCTTGTGCTCAAGAGAATTGGGGGGGGGGGGTTGTTTGCCTCCTAGAAGGCCCCAGGATGAAAGGCCATCTCCGAGCGGGACAGGTGGGCAACACGGCGTCGGACCCTCGGATGGGAAGCGGAGTTGAGAGGGCACTGCCGATGGGCAGAGCCCCGCAGGGCAAAGGTCTGCTTTTACCGCTGGCCCTTCCCCTCCTCCTGCACTTCCTGATGCAACCGGTGCGCAAGGACCGCGGGGAGGGCTGGTTGGGCCCCGGCCAAGATAGAGGGCCAGGCTTTCAAGTAGAGGTTGGTCAGAGGATGCCGACAGAAGCCGTCTGGGCAAGGAGCCACTGGCGGGCTTTCTCCCCGGGGGAGAAAGCCAACCGGGGTGGGGGGGGGGGGGCCGTAGGCCTGATCTCCCCCCCCCCCACGTCTGCCTCCCTTCCCTGCTCAGTGCCATCTTCTCGTAGGTGGCACTTAAAAGTTTACTTTGCAGGCCAGATGTTGTGGGACTACGACACCCATCACCCCTTGCGTCCGTTCCTTTTGCTGGGGCTGCAAGGCTATCAGTTGCCCATCTTGCTCAGAAGGGTGACCCTCTGGCTATTCTCTCTCTCTCTCTCTCTCTCTCTCTCTCTCTCTGTCTTGCTCTCTCTCAAAGAGGCCTACTGGAATGTGCATTATCCCTCATTACTGTAAGCCGCCTGTGATCCTTTTCCAAGAAGAAAGGTGGGGTAAAAATACTCTTAAAATTAATAAATAAAAATAAATGCACCTCTTTTCCAGGCGGTCCTGTCTGCTCAGAGAAGAGGGGAAGACGTGGAAACCTCCAAGAAATGTAGGTATCTTTGGGCCTGGCGGAGGCTCACATCACAAACCCTGGCATGGAGAATTGGTCTGTTCTCCTCCTTAGGAGGCTCCAAGGATTTGGGGGGTTGTGGTGGTGGTGGGGAATAAAGAGCCCCCTGTTAAAAACTCCTGGCCAGCTGATTCAGGACAGGAGGATAGAGGGCAGAGTGTCTTTGCACAACGGAGAAAGCAGGTGGGTGGTGGTACTGCCCAATAGGAAGTTTGCGTCGTTCTTAATGGTTAAGGCAGTGGTGGCTAAACTTCGGCCCTCCAGATGTTTTGGACCACAACTCCCAGAATTCCAAGTCTGTATTGCCAGCGGCAAAGGACGGCGGGCGGGCGTTGTGGTCCAAAGCATCTGGAGGGCCGAAGTTTGGCCACCACTAGGTTAAGGTGTTGATAAAAGGGACCTGTTGTCAGGATATAGATCAGCCCCGGAGATGGTCAAGAGATGCACACCAAATTCTTTCTTCTCCCCTCCCGTTTGGCTACAGAGGTGTGTGTTCCTCCAAAGGCCAAACCACCTTATAAGAACAGACACAAGAAAATATTTTTTTCACCCAGTGAGTTGTTAGTCTGTGGAACTCCCTGCCACAGGAGGTGGTGAGGGCCTCTGGCCTGGATGCCTTCAAAAGGGGATCAGACAGATTCCTGGAGGAAAACATCCATCCCAGGTGACAAACCATGATGGGGATGTGTCATCTCCAGGCTTAAAACCAGCGTACTTCCAGGGCCAGATGCAGGGGAGTGGTATAAGGAGACAGAGATCTAGTCTTGTGTGCTCCCAGAGGCATCTGGTGGGGCCATTGTGAGATACAGGAAGCTGGACCTGATGGACTTTTGGCCGGATCCAGCAGGGCTCTTCTTATTTATTTATTTTTATATTTATATACCACCAGGTCTTCCCAGACGGGAACTCAGGGCGGTTTACAAGGAAATCAACCTTGGGGAAACCAAGCCAGGCGCTTGCTCGTTTCATCTGAAAGAGGGAGGGCAACGCAGGGCCCCAAACAATCCTTCCGGGACGACTTGAGCTCCCGCTTTCCCCAGTCTTTTCTAGAGGAAAAAACTTTTGATTTGCGTGAGCTCTTTCCTGGGTGCTTTCCAGAATATGCCGAACAGGCTATCCCTCCACACGCGCACACAGTTCTCCCATCAGCTGGGGGGGGGGAGAGAAAGAGAGGAAGGAGGAAATGTCAAGGCTGTGTCCCACCTCGCAGGGGCGGCGGGCCAGAATAAGCAGCACTCCATCACCAAGAACACCGCCAAACTGGACCGGGAGACCGAGGAGCTGCATCACGACCGCGTTCCCCTGGAGGTGGGCAAAGTGATCCAGCAAGGACGCCAGAGCAAGGGCTTGACTCAGAAGGACCTTGCCACGGTAAGCATCCCGCCTGCCAAGAAGGGAAGCGGGGTGGGGGTGGCGGTGGCGGAATGGGCAGGGATGTGCAGAAGGCCTTGGGTGTGTGTGTGTGTGTGTCTCGCTTGGGGCAGGAGGTCCGAGCTGGGAGCTTCTGTGGGGTGGGCAGCTTTGCCGTTGCCCAGGCCCCGCATCCTGCTGGGTCCGTCGCGCTGGAGAGAGGGGCACCCCATGGCGTCCCTTCCAAGGTGGCAGCGATCCGGCGACGGGACCCCTCACTCTCCTCTTTCTCCTCTTTTGGCTTCCGTCATCCACGCCCGGCTGCCTTTTTTCCGTGGGTCTTTTATGAAAATGCATCAGCTTAGGGAACTGGGAATGTTGAGCCTTTCAAAAAGAAGGCTTGGGGGGGGGGATAGGATAGCGATGTTTAAATATTTGAAAGGATGTCCTATTGAAGAGGGAACAGGTTTGTTTTCCGTGGCTTCAGAGACTAGGACTCGGGGCAGTGGTTTCAAACGACAGGAAAAGAGATTCCATTTGAACATTAGGAAGAACTTCATGACGGTTAGAGCTGTCCAACAGTGGAAGATGCTGCCCCAAAGGAGGGTGGTGGAGTCTCCTTCTTTGGAGGTTTTTAAGCAGAGGCTGGATGGCCATCTGTCAGGAGTACTTGGATGGGGGTTCCTGCATGGCAGAGGGGGTTGGACTGGGTGGCCCTTGAGGTCTCTTCCTACTCTAGGATTCTATGATTCTATAACCTCCGGGAGGTTACCCCCCCCCCCCACATGGGGACTGCCTGGCGGCTGCCTCTCTTTTCCTAACCAAACCTTGGCCTCTCCATCGTGTCTCTAGAAAATCAACGAGAAGCCCCAGGTGATCGCCGACTACGAATGTGGGCGGGCCATTCCCAACAACCAAGTCCTGGGCAAGATCGAGCGAGCCATCGGTGAGTCCTCTCGCCTCCCTCTTCCTCACCCGTGTCTCACGGGGCCTTCCCGTGGATTCAGGAGGGGTGGGTGGGTCAGGATGGTCCCCCCCCCCGCCGCCGAACCGACAGGTCCTTCTGCCTTCCCTGTTTTAGGTCTCAAGCTGCGTGGGCGGGACATCGGAAAGCCCCTCGAAAAAGGCCCGAAAGGGAAGTGACAACAAAAGCCTCGAAATCAGGGTGCCCCGAATGATCTCGCCCTGGCCGGCCTCCCCGTTTCCGGGACGGTCAATGATCTCTTCGTCTTCGTGGGTGGAGCTCTCAAGCTGGCTATTCAGCCTCAACAGAGCAAGGGGGTTTGGGGAAGAGGGGGGGGGGGACAACCCTCTCGAATTCCAGCCCCCTGCTGCTTTAAATCGGCGGCCCTTCTCCACCGGTGACGGTCTCTCCTTCCCTCCGAGATTTTACGTATCCCCAAAAAAATAAAACCTAATAAAACGTCGCAGCTGAATCTGCCGGGGGCAAAAGAAAGAAAGAAAAAAAAAAACAATCCAAAGCACCGAATTTTTCCTTCTCGTTGGGTGTTTAGAAGCCGCTGGTCCTGGATGAAATTTGGGGTTGGGGGTGGGAAGGACAGAGTCCGGAGAAAGAGGGTGGGCACATGAGATGGGAGTTAGGGCAAGCTGACCGGTGGGGGTGGCTGTGCTTCGTTTTGACTCTTCCTTCCAGCTGCTCTCCAGAGATCTCCAATAAAGCTTGTTAACCTTCAAGATGGGCAGTGGTGGCTACTTTCCCGTCGGTTTGGCTCAGGCAGCTCACTTTTTGGGGGGGTGAGCGGATGGGGTCTTGCATGGAGCGGTTTGGCCTGCATAATTTCAGCCGCCGTCGCCGCCTCGGCCCTCCTGCACCCTCCGTTGCTGCCCCCTGGCTATTCCTTTCAGGGGGATCTCTTCGCTGCCGCCCTCGGTGCCTGGATCGCGTCACTCGGCTGATTCTTCTCAAACCAAACGCTGAGGAGGAAGTCTTGGGGCAACCCCTGAAGGCTGTGCATTTCCTGAACTCAGATTTTGGGAGGGGGGCGGGTGTTCCTCCTCCCATCGGCACTCGCAGCCTCCCATCAGAACTCAGAAGGGCAACCCTCCTGGGGTTCTTGTTTGTTCCTGGAGGAAATGTCTTATGAGGAACGGCTTAGGGAGCTGGGAATGTTTAGCCTTTCAAAAAGAAGGCTGGGGGGGGGTTATAGGATAGCTATGTCAGGCATGACCAAACTTCGGCCCTCCTGATGTTTTGCACCACAACTCTCAGAATTCCAAGCCTGCATTTCCAATGGCAAAGGACTGTGGGAGTTGTGGCCCAAAACTTCTGGAGGGCCGAAGTTTGGATGTGCCTGGTTGAAATACTTGAAAGGATGTCCTATTGAAGAGGGAACAGGTTTGTTTTCCATGGCTTCCGAGACTAGGACTCGGGGCAATGGTTTCGAACGACAGGAAAAATTCCATTTGAACATTAGGAAGAACTTCCTGAAAGTTAGAGCTGTCCGGCAGTGGAATATGCTGCCACAAAGGAGGGTGGTGGAGTCTCCTTCTTTGGAGGTTTTTAAGCAGAGGCTGGATGGCCATCTGTCAGGAGTCCTTCCTGCATGTCAAGGGGTTGGACTGGGTGGCCCTTGAGGTCTCTTCCAACTCTAGGATTCTATGATTCCTCACCCTCGGGCGTTGAAGTTCTCGCTTTGCTTGTACATCGGGCTCAGCCTGCTGGCCCAGAGGCAGGATGAAAAAGCGTTGGCAATTTGAAAAGGGGGGGGGGAGGGAAGCACACGTTTTCTGTGTCTTCCAGGACCAGACTTCTGGATTTTGCCCTGTCAGTTCTTTAGATCAGGTCTCCGAAGCAATGCCTTCTCCTATCTTGTGGCAGTGAGTTCCCCATCTTAACTCCCTGCTTTATGAACAACCAGTTTCTTGACTCATTCCAGGATGTGGCCCAGCCACCTTTTCGCTCTCCTGGAGAATAAAATGTGCACTCTCTCCTTTCATGGTTTTATTAATGTACGATTATCCCCCCCCTTTTTAAATTACTATTATTTCTGATCTTTTTTGGGGGGGGGCAACTTGAAGCCTTCCAGCTGTTTTTGACTTTCAGCTCCCATCATCCCCCGTCAGAACAGCTGGTGAAGGATGATGGGGGTTACGCCCAGAGGGCTATCAGCTGCTCACCCCTGGGATGGAGGGGAGGTGAACACAGCAGCAACGGCATCCGTCTGGAGTAGAGCAAACCGTTCTGCCGGGCCCTTGGGTTGAGAGGGAACCTTGGGGGTGTGAGAGATGCCCGAATCTAGCCCTGGAAGGCAAGGAGAAGCCCATCCGTGGGTTGAGCTGGAGAGAGCATTTTATGGCGCTCTGCAACAGCCAGCTAGCCAAAACGAGAAGATTCCAGGAGGAAGACACTCAGAACGGGTAGTGCCACAGGGCAGTGTGCCGTGTCGTTGCAGGGAAGACCCTTGAGCCGTGGAGAGAGACAGCGTGGATGCTGTGATTGTTTTGTTGTTTGCAGCAGCAGCAACTAAACAGGCACTCAGTCCGTTTCCCGACCGGCAGGTATTGGGTTGATGATGACCACGTCCTGTCAACAGAGCGGATAACCACAGTGGCCTTTGCATACTCCCAAGTCAGAGACTTTCCCACTCCCCTCCCACTCGGCGGGCCTACGTACGTCTCGAAACGTGACGTTGTCAAAGCCCTCGACGCTCGGATGCTCCGCCGGCATCCGCTCCCCGACCACGTTCCGTTTCTTCAAGCAGAAGCCGACGATCAGGGCCGCCGCCACCACCAAAAGGACGGAGCACACGACACCGGCCACGAGACCTGCTTCGGAGCCCTTGTTGCTGGAGCTGATCCCTGGCCGGGGGGCTGGGGATGAGAGGAAGGCCACGATCAGCCTCAGGCCAGCTGCCATGGGGGGGGGGGAGGCGGCTCGCACCCCAGATGCCAACGGGGAGAAGGCAGCTCTTACCTGTCTCCTGATTGTCCTCCGTGTCGGCACAGCCCAGCTCAGCGGTGTACGAGATATCATCCACGGCAATGGTCTCTGAGCTGGGCCACGCTCCGCTCGTGGCTTCCAGCACAATCTGGGCCAGGGGGGAGGGGGGCGTCAAAAGAAGGTACGATCACGACCAATACAACCTGAGCACATCTGCCTCCCAATCTTAGGGACAGCCCCCACCTCCCCTGCTATTCTCCCCAAGCTGGAATCCACGGCCGTTCGCCAAAGATTAAAAAATCGGTACAATTCAATGTGGCGTGAAATAGGAGAGGACAAACTACGGTCCTCGTACGAGACATACACAACCGACGCTTGCGTTTCTCACGCTTTTAGATGGCCCGGAGAGTGACGCTCTTAGCTCGTTAAAAGCTGAAGACGATAAACACAAGTTTTCATGCAAGGAGACACGAAGGGAGCATAAGAACATAACATAAGAAGAGCCCTGCTGGATCAGGCCAAAGGCCCATCTAGTCCAGCTTCCTGGATCTCACAGTGGCTACACCAAATGCGTCTGGGAGCGCACGAGACTAGATCTCTGTCTCCTGATCCCACTCCCCTGCATCTGGCCCTTGAAGTACCCCGGTTTTAAGCCTGGAGATGACACATCTCCATCATGGTTTGTAACCTGGGATGGACTTGTCCTCCAGGAATCTGTCCAATCCCCTTTTGAAGGCATCCAGGCCAGATGCCATCACCACCTCCTGTGGCAGGGAGTTCCACAGACTCACAACGCGCTGGGCGAAAAAATATTTTCTTTTGTCTGTTCTTACTATCCTGGTGGCGTGGAAGGGCGAGCGTGCAAAGAGCGGGTCGCGACCGGAGACACTCTGTACCTGAAACTCCGTCAGGCTGGATACCAGGAGGGTCTGGCTCTTCCAGCCGCGGCCTTGGTGCCCGGCTGCACTCCACACCGACCGCTCCCCCTGCAGGCTGGACAGTTTCACCCGGAGCTCCGCTCGGGCTGGCAGCACCAAGGAGGGGAGGAGGAGGAGGAGGAGGAGGGCGTCAAGGGTGAGCCGGCTTCTGTGCCCCCAACTCTCTCTTATTTATTTATTTATTTATTTATTTATTTATTTATTTATTTATTTATTTAGCTTGTATGCCGCCCACTACCCAAAGGTCTCTGGGCGGCTCACAATCAGAATGAACCATTAAAACATCGAGATGCAATAAAATTAGAACAACAAAACGTGTCAATGCAATAAATACAATACATTAAGAACACACGACTAAAATTGCCATCAGGACCCACAATCATTAGTTAAGAAACTTTTGGAATAGGAAGGATTTTACCTGGCGCCGAAATGTTATCAACGTTGGCGCCAGGCGAGTCTCCTTTGGGAGGGCATTCCATAGTCTGGGGGCAGTTGCTGAAAAAGCCCTCTTCCTGCAAGCCATCCCTTTCACCTCCTTAAGGGGTGGCTCTTTCAGGAGGGCTCCCTGACTAGATCTTCCATCCCCAGTGGCTGACCCTCACCGGCCGCCTGGCTAAGGGAGTGGAGGCAGCCCTCCGGTCCCGTCCTGGTCACCGCCTTGGCTGGAGGACACCACACACCACCACGACCCACCCGCTCACTGCCTTGACTCACAGCTCTGGCCCGAGAAGTCCATATGGTAGTGGAAGCGCAGGCAGGAGCCGGCGGTGGAGGGAAGCGGCTCGCTGGCCAGACGGGCGGTGTTCCCCCCCAGGCCCAGCACAGCGATGTCCACATAGGCGTAGTGGCCTGAAAAAGGGGAAGAGGAGAGGGGAGGGGAGGGGGGGCAGGACAGAAAAGAGCCACCTTTTGTTGCTAAATCTGCACCAAAGGGGACCCGCAAGGTGGGCATGTGGACGATGTCCGAGTTCCCAAACCTTCGCCGCTTGTCCGCTAAGTTTCTCTTCTTAAACAGGGAAAGAAAAAAAAGTTGGCACAAAGGAATGCTCCTAACTAATCGCCCCTTGATGGGGAAAAGCCTTAGTTCAAAGTATCTGTGCAGGACAGATGTTCTTCCTTAGATTAAATCCTGCGGGAAGTGGCCACCCAGGTGGGGTTTCCAGGATCGAACCCCCCTCACCCCCCCATTCCCTTGCCCTTTACCTCTTGGGTCATGGAACGCAGCCGAAACTCACCCGCTCCGTCCCCCAAAGTGTGGTCTTTCTTGGGGGAGGGGGACTGTGACGGCGTGGCCCCTTCTTTCCGGTCCCAGCTGTACCAGTCCCCGGGGGGCTTGCTCCATCCACAGAGGCTCCCTTCAAAGTCACAGGACCCTGGGGGTGGAAAGAACACCGTTCGGACGAGGATGAGTTGCTGCTGGCGGGGGGGGGGGGGAGTTTTGAACCACCCTTGAAGTCAGAGGGATCTACCCCCCTT
>JAHTLZ010003518.1:49212696-49226030 GCA_023846285.1 Phrynocephalus versicolor | reverse complement strand
CCAGAGATGTAAACAAAGCATCATCGTCACTCTGCTCTGAACAGATTTTTTGAAACAAAAGAAAACTGAGAAAAGTAAACACCAGAGTGGGTGAGAGGGAGGCCCTAGCAGGATGCATAGAAATATTTCAGTACCAAAGTTCACACAGGATTGCACACCAAAATTAATGTGTGATGAGTCATGGAACAAAAAAAAAGTAGTTGTCTCTCCACAGGCAGGATTTGACGCAGATATAGCAAAGATGGGGAGCAAGAAATCTGTTATGGAGAGTGTGTCATTGGTACAAAAAGATTTTTTTTAAAAAAGAAAAGAAAAGAAATGTAAGATATGAGATGGGCGATGTTATGTTTTTCTCCTTCAAAGTACGACTTGGTGAAAATGAGTGAAAAGAAACACCATATCCTGGCCCAGATGCTGGTAATAGGCACCCCACCAGATTCAAGCATGGATTGCAAACATCTTTCAGCTCATGAGAGACCTCATTTAAGAGTTTCACTGTTTTCCAGAATGGAGGCTAGGAAAGCAAATTCCTCACGTTTGAAGTAAGCCACGGCCAATATTTTTTCACTGGCCAACAGTGTGGAACTAGGCTCCCCAAATTTCTCACACATATGCTTCTACATTGCCTGCTCCACAAACAAGTCAGGAATGACCTGATTTTGCTCATTGCTGAATAAGTTCCAAGGCCACTCTTCCAGATGGCTAGTACAATACTGCCTATGGGGCCAGAACTCATACACCATAGCACAGGTAGCAAAGTTCTTTCTAGCTGCCTTGTGCATGAGGATGGAGGCTGTATTGACTGCCCACTTTTTAATGCACCAGATTCCCTATAGTCTCTCATTGTTTCTTTACTGTATATTCTTATGTATGGGTCATACGACTGCAATAACATTTCTGAAAATATCTGAAAAGACCACTATATGGCGGTCTGGGAATAAGCCTTACAGAGGAATGCTATAAAAGCTATGGCCATCTGGATACAGTTGCAATCCACACAACTGAGTTGCAGGAGACAAGTGAGCCAATGGCAACCACAGTTGCAACCCATTTAACGACACATTCTGACCCAATTAGTCCATTCGAAGAGGATCAAGTCAATTCATACCTCAATTATACATGAATTCACAAAGAAAAAATCTTCAATCATCCATTAGTATATATTACTACTGAATAGACATGGGCACGGAGTGGCGAAATTCTCGTTTCCGTTTTCGGTTATCATCGTTACGTAACGGGTAACGGTAACGAGAATTATTCCGCTCAAGCTCGAAGCCGACCCGAAAAAAGGAAAATTGGCTCGGGTTTATCGTTGTTGTTCATGGCATCGTGGGCTCGCACGATGCCATTGCCAACAAGCAGCACAGGAAAAAAGTTTTAAAAAGTAAAAAAAAAAAAAAAAACCCGATTCCCAGCCAAAAAGGCAGGTGAAAAGATACCTGCCTGAGTGAGGGCACCTACCAGAGGGGTGTTTTCTGGGGGGGGGTCCCCAGCCTTCCTGCCTCCTTTCCTGGGCTGTCTCTATGCCATGCGGTGGTGGTGGGGATCAAAAATAGCGACTGCAATATTTATTTTTAAATCGTGGTCAAAACACCCACTAAAGCACAACAGAAACATGTGAAAATCGGGTATTTTAACTGCCTGAATTTTTATAGTAGCAGCAGTGGGTTTTTCTCGCAATAAAACATCTCCATTGATTTTTTTTTATTTTTCTTATTTTTTTTTACACCTGCGCAATGATGGGCTGGCCATGGGATGGGACCATACAATTTTTTTGAGCCATTCCACCAATTGTATGGCCAGGTTTTGACTGAGAATTCTGGATGTGCCAGAGGGCATAAAAAGCCCACTAATCCTAACCCTAAACCTAAACCTAACCCTAACCCATACGCCAGTACACTGTCCTTCTTAGTGGGTCAGAGGCACCCAGAGGTGCAGCCCACTAACCCTCACCCTAACCCTAACCGTAACCCTAACCCCAACCCTAAGCATAACCTGTACGCCAGTACGCTTTCCTTCTTAGTGGGTCAGAGGCACCCAGAGAGGTGCCTCCCAGAGCCCACTATCCCATTCCCTACCCCTACCCCTACCCCTTACCCTAACCTGTACGCCAGTACGCTTCCCTTCTTAGTGGGTCAGAGTAGAGGCACCCAGAAAGGTGCCTCCCAGAGCCCACTTACCCCAACCCTAACCTGTACGCCAGTACACTTCCCTTCTTAGTGGGTCAGAGTAGAGGCACCCAGAAAGGTGCCTCCCAGAGCCCACAAACCCTAACCCTAATCCTAACCCTAACCCTAACCCTAACGACAAACGACAAACGGAAACGACAAATGTTTGAAAATTACCGCGACAAACAGAAACGACCCAAAACGGACCCGTTCCGACAAATGACAACTTGAAACGTCATTTTTTCTGGTCGTGCCCATCTCTACTACTGAATATTTACTACAACATCATTGGCATCCTTCAGTCTCGAAAGACTATGGTATAATGCGTGGAGTAGAGATCCTAAAAACAGCACCTAGTGTGACTAAATAGACCAATTCAGGAATGGCAGTCTCTATCGCACTGGGGGCAGATGTATTCTGTTTCCTGCCTGGTCCTCAAGTTTCGTTCTTTCCATGCCTGCCTCTTTTCCTCTGCTTGTTGGACAAATGCCTCTTCAAATTTATGTAGACCATGTTGTATCTCTTGCCTCCAGACAGTGCGATCGGAGGTCAGGGTTTCCCAGCTGTTGAGATCCATTCCCAAGGCCTTCAGGTCCCTCTTACAGATATCCTTATACCGCAGATGTGGTCTCCCTATGGGGCGCTTTCCCTTCATTAGTTCTCCATATAGAAGATCTTTTGGGATCCGACCGTCATCCATTCTCACAACGTGTCCAAGCCAGCGTAGGCGTTGCTGTTTCAATAAAGTGTACATGCTAGGGATTCCAGCTCGATTCAGGACTATGCTATTTGGAACTTTGTCGTGCCAGGTAATGTTGAATATTCGCCTAAGACAGCGCATATGGAAGGTATTAAGCTTTCTTTCCTGTTGAGCATGGATGGTCCAAGACTCGCTGCAATACAAAAGTGTGCTCAGTACGCAAGCTTTATAGACTTGTATCTTTGTATGTTCTTTCAGCTTCTTATTGAACCATACTCTCTTTGTTAGTCTGGAAAACATAGTTGCTGCTTTACCTATATGTTTATTCAGCTCAGACTCTAGTGAGAGTGTATCTGAGATAGTTGAGCCAAGATACACAAAGTCATGGACAACTTCCAGTTCTTTTGCAGAAATTGTAATGCAAGGAGGAGAGTCCACATTCTGGCCCATTATTTGTGTTTTTTTCAGGCTGATTTCTAGCCCAAAATCTTTGCAAGCTTTACTAAAATGGTCCATGAGTTGTTGGAGATCTTCAGCAGAGTGAGCAGTAATGGCGGCATCATCAGCAAAGAGGAGATCCCGCAAACACTTCACCTGTACCTTAGACTTTGCTCTCAATCTGGAGATGTTGAAGAGTTTTCCATCTGATCTGGTCCGGAGATAGATACCCTCTGTTGAAGTTCCAAAGGTGTACTTCAGCATGGTAGCAAAGAAGATCCCAAACAAGGTTGGCGCAAGGACACAGCCCTGCTTCACGCCGCTTCGGATGTCGAAGGGATCTGACACCAGGCCATCGAAAACTACATTGCCCTTCATATCTTCATGAAAAGACCTAATGATGTTAAGGAGCTTGGGTGGGCATCCAACCCGGAGGAGTATTTTAAAGAGTCCGTCCCTACTAACCATATCAAATGCCTTTGTGAGATCTATGAAGGCTACAAAAAGTGGCTGTCCTTGTTCCCTGCATTTCTCCTGAGGGAAAATACCATATCAGTAGTGGACCTGTTGGTTCGAAAGCCACACTGTGATTCTGGGTAGACTCTCTCTGCAAGTATCTGGAGCCTCTTCAGTATAACACGTGCAAACAGCTTCCCGAAACACTGAGAAGAGAGATACCACGATAGTTGTTACAGTCGCTCCTGTCACCTTTGTTCGTATAAAGCGTAACAATATTAGCGTCCTTCATATCCTGTGGTACTCCCCCTTCCCTCCAGCAAAGGCAGAGGATTTTGTACAGTTCAGTGGCAATGATCTGTTTGCAGCACTTCAGAACTTCAGCAGGGATGTTATCTTCCCCAGGTGCCTTGCCAGAGGCAAGTGAATCCAGAGCTACATTTAGTTCTTTTAGTGTTGCTTCATTGTCAAGCTCCTCCAAGACAGACAAGCACTCAATATTATTTAAGACTTCTTCGGTTATTGTGTTTTCTCTGGAATATAGTTCAGAGTAGTGCTGCACCCAGCGTGCCATCTGCTGCTCATGATCCTGGGTTATCTCACCTGAAACAGTCTTTAAGGGAGCAGTTTTCTTATGTATTGGCCCTAAGGCCTGTTTAATTCTGTCCTACATCCCCTTGATGTTACCTGTATCAGCTGCCATCTGAATCCAAGAACACAGTTGCAGCCAGTAATCGTTAGCACATTTCCTGGCAGTCTGCTGGACTTTGTTACGAACAGCTCGCAGGGCCTGTAGGTTGTGCTCGCTGGGACAAGCTTTATATGCAGTCAAGGCTCTCCTCTTTTCCTCAATAGCTGGCATCAGCTCTTCTGAGTGGGCTTCAAACCAATCTGCTGTCTTTCGAGTCTCCTTGCCGAATACTGATAGAGCAGTGTTATAAACAACATTCTTAAAATGTTCCCAACGTTTAGATGCATTATCTTCAGCAGGGCCAGGAAGAGCTTCCTTGAGTACATGGGAAAATTCCTCCACTTTTCCTTGGTTATAGGTGTTACTGGTATCAATTTTTGATCTTCTTTCCCTCTTCAGGTGGTGCAATCTCTTTGTTTTCAGTTTTACTTTGCTGTACACCAGGGAGTGGTCTGTGTCACAGTCGGCACTCTGATAACTACGTGTGATTGTAACACTAGAAATGCTGGAGCGCCTGATGAGAATCAGGTCAAGCTGATGCCAGTGCTTCAATCTTGGATGTCTCCAAGAGACTTTGTGCTGGGGCTTTGTGTTAAAGAATGTATTGCTGACACAGAGACCATAATAGCAGCAAAACTCCAGCAGGCGTTGGCCATTTTCATTCATCTTTCCAATGCCGAACCGACCTAGGCAGGTGGGCCAGGAGTTATAATCAGCTCCAACCCTGGCATTAAAGTCACCGAGGATAGCTATTGGTCTTTTCTCAGAGATTTTCTTGATAGTGGCAGCTAGATCATCATATAATTTGTCTTTAAGTTCTGCTGGAGATGATAATGTTGGTGCGTATGCACTGATAAGTGTAACCAACCCTGCTGTAGAGTGTAGTTGCATGGACAGGATTCTCTCACTTCCTGCAGCAGGTGGGATAATGAGACCTAGTAAAGTATTTCTAACAGCAAAGCCAACCCCGCATTCCCTGGTCTCGTTTGATGGTTTTCCCTGCCAGAAGAATGTAAAGCTGGACCAAGGTTTTCTAAGGAGGTATTACTCCTCCATTTTTCTTCTTGTTCCTTGGAATCCTGCCCCAGGTTGCCCATTCCCCTAAGAGCAAGTTCTACAAAGTCCCCGTAAGTGTAGAATATGCCCTCCTATTTGTTTTTCCTATTTTCCAATTTCTGCTTCTTGGTATAAAGAGAGTAAAATAAGAGATTTTGCGCACCATTAGGCGTGCGCTCCTGGCAGCCCTCCTGTGCTGTTTCCCCTCAGACCCTGTGCTAAAAGAGAGCAAACGGGAGGAGCAAATGCTTGCCCAGGGCAGAGAATGGCCAAAGCATGCAGCTCCCAAAAACAGAGAGAGGCAGAAGCAAACGATCACCCAAGGCTGAAAAGTTCACCTCAATTTAGGTAGTCTTCTCAAAGATCCCTGCTTGTTTATTCCTTCTGGTCCCCCTGTAGGAAAAGCTCCTGGCAGCCCCCTGTGCTGTTTCCCCTTGGACCCTGTGCTAAAAGAAAGCAAAAGGGTGGAGCAAAGGCTTGCCCAGGGCAGAGAATGGCCAAAGCATGCAGCTCCCAAGAACAAAGAAAGGCAGAAGTAAACGATCACCCAAGGCTGAAAAGGTCACCTCAATTTAGGCAGTCTTCTCAAAGATCCCTGCTTGTTTATTCCTTCTGGTCCCCCTGTAGGAAAAGCTCCTGGCAGCCCCCTGTGCTGTTTCCCCTTGGACCCTGTGCTAAAAGAAAGCAAAAGGGAGGAGCCAAGGCTTGCCCAGGGCAGAGAATGGCCAAAGCATGCAGCTCCCAAGAAGGGAGGTACACTGTATGCTAACTGCTTCATTCTTTTGAAAGACTATGTCTCAGTGTAATTGTGACTAATTCCAAACAATTAGACCTGGACCTATTGGACAGTGGTTTACCATCGTTCATCATATTTCACAGTATCCTTCCAGCATTTACCAAGCTTCCCCAGGAAATGTACATAGACCCTCACATACGGTACTGAACATCTCAGAGGTATGGGACTATACACAACATAATCCTCCAAATGACTACTGTAATATTGTCTACATAGGGCTACCCATGAAGGTGATACAGAAACTAGGGCAGGTCCAGAACACAGTGGCCAGATTACTGAGTGGGCTAAACAGATTCCAGCATATTTCTCTCATAGTGGCCACCTTACACTGACCATGCCATGATGACACTAACACATATGGCCCTGATGGTTTATGACCTCTTAACCTGGCAGAACACATTCTTCCACTGAGTTCTGTCTGTCCTACTTGTTCGTCTCAGAAAGGGGTTGGTGATGACACCAGTCCCTAGAGAGGACTGGAAGGAGAAGAGGCTATGCTTGTGGAATCAACTTCCCTCTGATATCTTATTTGTTGAATGTTAGTCTCCCTCTTTTAAAATTTGAATACAGTGATACCTTGTATAAAGGAATTAATTCGTTCCAAATGAAATTATGTTAAGCAAATTTTCCTTTATACAAATTCCCATAGGAATGCATTGAAAATGGAGTGATCCCATTTTTATGTTGTACGGATTTTCCCCATAGGCGATTATGTTAAACAAATTTCCCCTATCTCCAAAAAATTTTATGTTGTACAAATTTTCTGTTATACAAGCTGTCTGTTATACAAGGGTCCACTGTAATATTGTTTCATTCATCTGTTCTTTAGGTATAATTTGATGTAATTTATTGTATTGTCTTTTGGTTTGTTATAAACTATCCTTAGCTGCAGAAAAAGAAAGAAAGTGAAATAATGATATAACTATTCAATCTGTTTCTTAACAAATACATTGGACCTTGACTCTTCACAACAGAATCATAGTGCTAAGGAGGTTATGAGGTCATGATTCATCTTATACACCAGGCCTGCACAAAGTGTCAACCAGGGGGGACAGGTAGCTCGCAAAGGGTTGAAAAGTGAGGTCCCCCGCTCCCACCTGCTGCCCAGATCATCAATGCCCACACTGAAGAAGCCACTTGCCAGGTGAGGAAGCGACCAGGAGGGCTGTGGTGAAGTTCTGCACTCCTCCTCCCTGGCCAGCTGCTGAGCGCCCCAGCGGTGCACCAGGTGAGGAAGCAGGGTGAAATCCCCCATTCCCCGCTCCCTGGCCAGCTGATGAGCACCCTGGTGGCATGCCAGGTGAAGAAGCGGCCAGGAGGGCTGTGGCACAGTCTCCGCTCCCCTCTCTGACCAGATGATCAATGCCCCAGTGACATGCCAGGTGAAGAAGCAGCTGGGACGGCCACAGCACAGTTCTCCATTCCCCCTCCCCAGATAGATGATCGGGGCGCTGGCTGTGCCCCTGAAGAAGCTGCCGGGAGGGCTGCAGTATAGTTCCCCGCTCCCCCACAGGCGAGATGATTGGGGTACCAGCTGTGCCCCTGAAAATTCTGCCTGGAGGGATGCAGTGGGGTTTCCTGCTCCCCCCCCCTGCTGGCCAGATGATCAGGTCGCTGCCTGTGCCCCAGAAGAAGCTGCCGGGAGGGCTGTGGAGTGGTTCCCCGCTCCCCCCCCCACTGGCCAGATGAGTAAGCCCCAGGCACTTTGGGCCATAAAAAGTAAACCTTGGATTGTTCAAAGTTGAACAGCCCTGTTATACACTAATGACAAAAAAAGATTTAGTACACAATTTGAGTTTTGTATACAACCCAGAGATACAATCTGATCTTTATCCTACAGCATAGTTCTTGACCATAAGGATCAGGTGGGAATAGTGTCATATACGGTATGCCAGTCATTCTCTTTTTCGTCCTATTTTATAAACTTTCTTTCCTTTTATAGATCTGAACTACATGCTATTACTGTGTTGTTGCTATCATTTCAGCATGTGGTTTAATGAAACTGAAGATGGAAAGTAAGATTTTGGGTAATTTACTGAGCTTCGCTTTCATAGTGTTGTACAGTAGAAACAGACACATGCTTACCAGGACTTCTAATGAGATATTTATAAAGATCAAGCTTTTAAAAACCCATCAGCTTATTTATAAGCTTTTTGAAATGTTATTTCCAGTTAACTGACATTACATTACAGTCTCTGAGGCATCACAATAAAAGGTATTCCAGTCAGATCAGGAAAATGACAAGAATAAATATATAGTGATGAGGCTCATTCAGACTAGCCTTTGTTGTGCTGTTTGGTGCATTGTGGGGACATAGGGGTTCACCCTTTTTTCCAGTGACCAGACAATGAGCCCTAGTTTTTTTTTCCGCAATGACCGCTCGATTTGCCCCGCATGAGGTACTCCAACCCACACCTTTTGAGCCCCTCTAAGACATATCTACCTTTTTAAAAAACAAAATGCAGGTTGGTATGCTGTCGTTTAAGTCATTCCCTGTGTGTTTGTGATTGCTAGGAACAAACTAAAAACGAGCCTTGCCCTGATACTTCTCAATTAACTTTTGCCACCAACTGGTTCTCCATGGCCATAGAAGTGAGCGAGACACACTTCTGAAGAAGCACGAATTGGATCGAGGTGCATCCTGGTACTTTATGCAGCCCATCTCATTTTCAATTCCAAAAGAAATGCACTCTCTGTTTCCAAAACACAATATGGAGTTTTCTCCCCATCAACTCTGCGCTTCCTCAGAGCACAGAGAATTCTCTTAGAGGGAATTCCTTTGCTTTGGAGAGCATGATCCTGGTGGACTTGTTTACTGGAAACCAGCTCTAGGGAACTATATTGTGAAGGAAAATCTCAAGACACTGCCCATGCTCATTAGACAATTGTTTAACAATGGAGCTGTGGAAGAGCCAGATCCACAGCATGTTTACCCTGATTTCAAGTCCCACACAAGTTAAGTCCCCTTCCTCTACTGGCCAAGGATCTTCACCTAAAACTGTCAAGATAGAATAAGAAGTAAGCCAGGCATGAGCCATTTTTGACAAATACCAAACAAGCCTGGGAGGCTTGAAGTCATGTTTCTAAATGTGGATTGGGTGCATTGTACCCATCCAAACATCAGTTCTACTTCAGACACATCATGAGAATGTGGGATTCTTTGTAAAAGACAATAATGTTGGGGAATTATGAAGGCAGCAGTAACCAAGGAAGACTCCTAAAGAAAGCCATAAGCTTGAGTTCGCAGGAGCTAAGCAGGGTTGTAGAGGACAGGACATTCTGGAGATTGCTCATTCATGGGGTCACCATAAGTTGGAGGGTGATTTAATGCCACGTAGCGACAACAAAGTCATAAGTGACTGATTTAGTAGACTCAGAAGCTGTTGTTTGTGGGCTATTTCCAAAATATTTGGAAGTTTCCTGTGTTGTTTTGTGGCTTCATGCATCTGCCCCTTCCAGTGTGATGAGAGGGGTCAATGCTCTAATGTTGTCCTACTTGGGGGTTGCTGTTCCAGGCTTTCTTGCACAATGTTGGTTTCTTACCTGGAATGTATACTAGAATGTGGATGATTCTATATTATTAAACCACACCCTCTCATAGTCTGATTGGGTTTTCCTACTTGGAAGTTGTTCCCAGGAGTCTTTTTGGCTGGTTGCATCAGAATACACAAGATGCATGGGTTTGATGGATTTGGTTGGGCTGTCCTATTTAGAAGTCACCATTTGGAGTAGGGTTTTTTTCCAAAGTTGATTTTTCTTCCCAGAATAGATACCAGAATGTTGTTTCTGCAGATGACTTGCTACATTCATCTCATCTAACCCCACATATGTTGTGAATTTGGTTGGGTTATTCAACTCAGAGTTTGCTTTTCTGGGCCACTGTGTTCTGCTCCAGTGGTTTCTGGGGCAAGGGATCAGGTGAGTATCCCAGGTTGACCAGTGAATTAAATATCTGGCTGTAGAGTAGATTGGGGGTGGGGTAGAATATCACACATACTTTAAATTTTCTATCCATGAATTCATAGAATCATAGAATCATAGAGTTGGAAGAGACCTCAAGGGCCATCCAGTCCAACCCCCTGCCATGCAGGAACCCCCATCACAATATTTCCGACAGATGGCCATCCAGCCTTTGCTTAAAAACCTCCAAAGAAGGAGACTCAATCACCCTCCGTGGGAGCATATTCCCTAATTCTATAGCCCCATTTTAGTTGTGTTGTGACTAGAGATAGCCATGAAGCTGAAAAATATGTTTTGCTTCATTTTGTTTCATTTGTTTAGTAGTTTCATTTTGTTTTGTTTCCAACAAATTTTTAAAGTAGGTTCATTACAAAATGAAACAAAATGCTGTGCTCCTCTGGGTCCTTGTGACGTCACCCCTTTCACAGACTATGTTTTCAAAGGCACAACTCGGTTTATTTCGACATCCCACTGCTGTGCCACTAAATTGTGATGGCACCTCCCTTTTACACACTGAATTGTGCTGGAAATGGTAATGCTGCCACCTTTTAAAATCATCGCCTCATGAATTGGGACAGACTCAGATGTATAATATAAAAATAATAACAAAGTTTACTGAGAAAATAATAAATATAACAATATCTGAAGATGGTATGCATTGCCTTTAACATATAATAGATTTCATCAACTCTTCCAGCCCGCCTGTCATTAATAACTAGTAAACAGTATAGCCCTCACTGCCTGACAGAACTCTCACAGAGCAGTGCTCTCTCCCAGCACTCACTCTCAAAAACTTCAACTTAACTTAACTCAACTCAACTGCCTCAACTGACTAGGCTCCACCCTTTTTATATCATACCATTCCCCGCCCTCCTTCTGGGATTGGCTGATGATTTGTATATTCATTACTCCTGTTTCCAGGGTTTTGTCACAGTCCTAAAGGACCAAAATAGAAGGGAGGCTTCCTCAAGCTCTTCCCTGTAAGCCCCCCAAATTTGGAAAGGATTGGTGGTCATGGGGCTGAGTTATTAAGCTCTAAAGGGGGTGCCCCTAGGAAAACAAATTCAAATTGTATTGAGAACTTTGAAATCCAAGCCACAGGAGAGCAAATTAGTGCCACCATGGCTTGGCTTCCAATTCCAATTACAAAGATATTTTTCCTAGAAGCATCCCATTTGGAGCTTAATAACTCAGCCCCCTGACCCCCAAACCTTTCCAAATTTGGGGGGTTAACAGAGAATAGTCCAAACTTGCTCTCAAGTGATTTTGGTGCCAATTAGAGATGGGCACGACTCAAAAAATGGTGTTTCATTTGTCGTTTGGTCATTTAGGGGTCCGTTTCGGTTCGTTTTCGTTTTTTGGTGGGTTTTTGCAAATTTTTCATTTTCATTTTCATTGCGTAATGAAATGAGAAAACAAAAACGAAAATGAAAAATTGCTGTTTCGTTAGCATTCTTTTGAGTTCAATGCATTTGCTGCAACGAAAATGAAAAACACGGCAAAATTGGTCATTTTCATTTTCGTTTTCGTTTTGTTTTGAAAAATTTTTTTGTTTCATTTTCGTTGCGTAACGAAATGAAAAAACGAAAACGAAAACGAAAAATCGCTCGTTTCGTGCCCATCTCTAGTGCCAGTACATGGCTGTTGTGACACCAATTTTGGGTACATATTATGTACTCCAAAATAGGTACCACATGCATGTTTCAGTACCAGAATCACTGGGGAGCAAGTTCGGACTCTTCCCTGTAAACCCCTGAGATTTGGAAAGGTTTGGGGGTCAGGGGGCTGAGTTATTAAGCTCCAAATGGGATGCGCCTAGAAAAAAAATCATTTCTAATTTAGCGAGACGCCACTAATCGCTCACCTGTGTTTGTGGGGGGGGGCTATTATCGGCTTCATGCTCAATTAGAAATGATTTTTTTTCCTAGGGGCACCTCCTTTGGAGCTTCATAACTCAACCCCTTGAACCCCAACCCTCTCCAAATTGTGGGGGCTTCCCTAGAATTGCTTGAGGAAGCTAACCCTGCCATTTCTGTGCCAAAACATGGTTGTGATCCATATTTTTGAAAACATTATGTCTCTCTAGGATTGAATTTTGAGGCAGTTTTTATGATGTCTCTTTTATTTCCTGGTGGGGAACCTTCAGAAAATGATGCTAGGAGACTCCTGTTTGATGCCCTGGCCATTGGCCTGTGGCATCCCTGAGGGTTCATACTTTTAAAATCTACAAGGCACCACTGGGAGAGGTTGCCCAGAGTTTTGAGGTTTGGGGTCACCAGTATGCCACTGAATTGGCAGCTACATGTGCCTCTGTGTTATTTCCCTGCAGGGTGCAGGCAGAGCATATAAGCTAATTGCCCAGATACAGAAATCTAGCACGTCCAAAAAGGCATATTCTAGCTAAGTCTTTTCGTTGAACTGCTATTTTTTGTATGCAGGGACTTTTATTTTAATATGGATTTCCCACCCACCCACCCCCATCATATGAATTCACAGCTACAGTCTGAAGTGCCATTGTCCAAGCTCATGCTTTTCACCTCTGTGAGAACTTGGCCTCAGAAAAATTGTTTGAGAGCACCATATGACGAGTTGCTCCCTTCTTTTTTTTCTTCCAGTCTGACACCAGCTTTGGGAGACGATGCAGCATCTGCATTTCTCCAAGGAACAACTCTGACAGAGTGTGTCACAAGAGGTGAGACAACACTACAGGTTGCATATGAATTTTTTATGTCTAAACACACCAGAGTGTACAGATGTGATATCTCCTGATGTGCCCCTTTGCTTAAATTAAGTAAACAAACTAAAGAAAGAGACTCAGAGAACAGAAAGTCTCATCTTTTGATGTGCCCTGGCTTTCCTCATACAGTCTAGGCTTTAAAAACTCTCTCCTTTTTCTATTTTTTAAATCTTGCTCTCAAAACATATGTTCAGGCAGACTAGTGACACTCAAGAGTACCTACCATTCCTTCATACTGTCTGATTTTCAAAAAGGACTCTCTCTCTCTCTCTCTCTCTCTCTCTCTGTGTGTGTGTGTGTGTGTGTGTGTGTGTGTGTGTGTGTGTGTGTGT
>JAHTLZ010003518.1:49187607-49212686 GCA_023846285.1 Phrynocephalus versicolor | reverse complement strand
TGTGTGTGTGTGTGTGTGTGTGTGTGTGTGTGTGTGTGTGTGTGTGTGTAAAATAGTGAGAGAAAGGGGTAGAAAATAATAGGGAAGAATCCCTGATAGCCCTGTGGAATTTGCTATGAAACTGCAGAGATTCAGCAGCAAAGGTGCAAGCAATTCCCCACCATGTGGATATTAAATTAAAAAAAACTTCCTAAGGAACATCTTCTCACTGTCTTGAGAGCTCCATTTCCTAAAGAATGAATAGGAAAGTGTTGCATGGAAGCCATTGGTTATAAGGTATTTTGGTGGATGAACATTTGATGGGTGAGATTTCTGGGAGTAAGAATTAATGAAATGGGAGGTTGGGATTTTGTCTCCACACTGTATATTCAGCAGCAGTTAACTGCTACTCTTTGTTAAGTAAAAATAATTACCTGACAAAGTGTGTCAAATGACTCAAAATGCCTGCCACCATTTTGTGAGACCTAGCTGACTTGTCCATGAAAGCTCACATTAAAATCAAGCCATTAGTTTTTAAGCTTCCACAATATTTTTGCTTTCTTTAGTTGCTATTTTTTCAATTATTATTTTTTTTGGAGTGGTAGGCTAGCACAGACTTACACAGCTACTACATCTAAATTTTATACTGTGTCACTCTGCTGCCCCACCTCAGTGAGAACTGCAGAAATCAGATACACACACTAAATAAAACACATTTCTCTCCCATTAAAACAGGGTAGCACATGAGTTGTCCATTAATGGAAAGGAAGATGAGATCATGTATGATTCTGTACTTGCACCAGTACTGATTTGCAGAGTTTCCTAGGCTGTTGCAATGCTATTTTTCAGTATCTTATGTGAATTAAAAATGTGTGTTTGCCTTCAAGTATCTGGCTTTCTTTTTCCAGAAAGGAAAGAAACTGCATTTTCCTCACTGAACTTCTGTGCTGTATTCTCCTAGGTTTCCCTTCATCTCCCACACACATACTCTTCTGTTTCACTCTGTATACTGTAGCAGCTCCTGCTATAACAATTATGCTTTAGGGATGTGAACTTGTTACATTCTGAGAAATTCATTATTTCCCCCACAGTTTATTAATATCTAGTTACACAAACAATACTAAATAATGCAGACACCACAACATTCTAAAATATTTTATTTAAAGGATACTTGAACAATTCCCAGTGTATAATAATAGTAGGTAGTAGGAAAAAAATAAATAATAATTTTTAGGGGATGATCAATATTAGGCACAATTCTCATCTTGTTCTATATGAGCTGAATAACTGAAAGGGTAATTGTTTATTTGTTTAAACGATTACCCCGGTCTGTTGCAAAGACTCAGACTCCATTATATCATCTTAAGATCTGAATGAAAAAGAACATACGTACCATTGTAGTTCAGCTCCACAAATACCCCCTACCAGTAAATAGATGAGGAACACAGAATAAGCCCCCCTCCCCAAAAAGAAGGAAAGGACTGTGAACCCATTTGGGGATAGACAGTATGCGACTGACTGATCCTTCCACTCTGGAAGCACCACTAGATTGCTTCTGACTTGAAAGAAGTAGTAGTAGTAAGCAAATAATTCAAGGATGCTCCATATCTCATTCTCACATCAGAGATAAGAAAATTTGGTGGCTTGAAGCAATTTCTTGGCAGGCTTCATTGGCAGATCCAGAAGCTCTATCTCATCACAAATGAGAACATCTGCAAGAATGTTCAGTTCTGTTTGATTTTGGCCCATTACATTATTATTGATTAATGGATTGGCAATATATCTATTAACGACCTCTAAAAGTCCTATCATTATGGAAGAACTTCATGTTAGATTTTCCTATTCTCCCTACTGTCTTCAAATTGTTCTAGCATTCCCATCTTTCATAGTGAGTCTTGCCTTCTCTAACAGGTCCAAATTACAATAGCTTCACTTCAGCCATTATACCTATATCTTCTATTGATATTTACTGTTTTAGACATGTGCAGCAATAGATATTGTATGGCATTTAGCATTACACAAGCCAGATTTAAAAATATATAATTATTAATCTGGACCCTGGATCAGCACTGCATTTGCCATAGATGTAGCAGAAAATCTGCTCTTGCTCTGTGCCAAATTTGGGGATGTTTGGGCAAAGAGTTTCTGAGTTATGATTTTTTAAAAAATAACACAGAACCAAGTGACTTGCAACTACATCCAATGTAGATCAAATACACTGATAAGACCAAATTTGCATGGCTAGGAAGAAAATGTTCCTTACCTCCCACTTTTTGTTATTTTGTGGCTTTGAACCATTAATGGTGGTGGTGGGGGAGCGAAAGAGAAAACCCATGGTTCGGGTTCATCTGTTTCGGGCCCACCCTTGGTTCAGCTCGGTTCAAGTTCGTACAATTATACGAACCTGAACCGAGCCGAACCAGTTTGGGTCTGACTTACTGGGTGGCAGTGGTGGGGGCAGGGGTGGGGGTGGGACAATCCTGGCCCCGGTGGCAAGGGCTTTTTGAGGTGCTAGCTTGGGGCCAGCACCTCCCCACCACCACCACCAAGCACTGATTGTGCGGCCTCTGGGGCCGGGTTGGCACTGGTTCTATATTTTTTCCCCCTTCATTTTAGAGCAGCGACCTGGCCATCCCTGGGGCCAGGTCAGCACTCCTTTTTAAAAATTTGATTTAATTTAATTGTTTTGTTTGTTTGTCTTAAAAGTCCCCAGCAGGGGCTTTTTGAGGCACTGGCCCCAAGCCAGTGCCTCATTTTTTTTCTTCAAGCGCCGACTGCATAGCCCCAGGCACCGTGTTGGCACTGGTTCTTTCTTTCTTTCTTTCTTTCTTTCTTTCTTTCTTTCTTTCTTTCTTTCTTTCTTTCTTTCTTTCTTTCTTTCTTTCTTTCTTTCTTTCTTTCTTTCTTTTTCTTTAGGGTTTTAAAAGTCCCCAGCCAGGGGATTTTTGAGGCAGTGGCTTGGGGCCAGCGCCCCTACAGGCTTACCTTCCCCGCCAGGACCAGAAGGACTGCAGCAAGGACAAGGTGGGGGGGGGGGTGAAAAACAAAGCAAACAATATGGAAATTTCCTTTTCTTTTCGCTTTGTTTTTCTTTGATGGGTTGGTTTGTTATTCGTTTTGCTAGCTAATGAAACGAATAATAAATAATGAAATGAATTAAAAGTTCATTTTGTGCCCATCTCTAATTAATGGTTCTATTTCATTGTTTCAAAGTAGCTCTTTAAAGCAACATAATCAGTGAGTTTACCTGCTTTCTCTTATAAATTGTCAATGTTCTATCCAGATTGAACTTTTAACCCTGCCACTCTGAATGACATTCAATGACTAAAAAAGAACACATCAATTTTTTCCTGGCGAAACATTTTAGACACCTTCCTGTGAAAATATTTAAAAAGCTATTTAAAAATAAAGAATGATATTTAACAGCTCACTCATTTAAGCTATGAAATTACTGAATGGGGGGAGGGGTTTGCTTTGTAGTTGGGGATGATCTCAAAGCATGTTTTACCCAGTTTACTTGTGAATAAGAAATAGTTGCTGGAGTGAAGGTTAGGGAGAGAGATGGAAGGTAAAGCCCCACTTGCCCCTGCTTTTCTCACCCTCTATGAGTAAAGGAGTTCAAAATTTATAGAGTCATAGAATAATGAATTTGTTGGGAAAGGTTTTACCCTAGACCTATTGCTGAAATCACTTTGGCTGCAGCCAGTCAAGCTGCTGCAAATTCCCTTAAGACTGGCATTGCTTAGTTCTTCTTTTATCAGTTTGGCCACAAGAAAATTATGAATGACAGAATGGAACAGCTTAATCTTAGAAAGGATATGGAGTTGGGTGTCATCAGCACACTCTTGGTACCAGACCACAGAATTCTGGACAGCCTCTTTCAGATTTTTTCTTGTATAGCTGAAGTAGAATGGGGAATCGTGAAACCCTGAGACACTCCACAGGCTAATGGTTAAAATGTTGAACAGGAGCCCCCCAGCACCACTGCCACTCACAAAGTGACACCACGCAAGGAAAAATCCCAGATGCAGACTCCTTTTTTCATCAGTTCACCACTTCTCATCAAATGCAAAGCAGTTGTCAAAGCTGTTTCTCAACATGTGTGAAAGGTAGTGAGCAGAAGAGGGTATCCTGTAGATCATCTTGATTGCTGCCATTGGTATTTTCAACATTCAGGCTTCCCTTTGCTATGTAAAGCTTGGAATCCCTTTTTCCTGCTGGCAGCAGGGGCACGATATTGTGCCGACCTTTTGAATTGTACGTACAAAACCACAAAATCCCATATTCATAAACTGGAGGCTTTTTGAAGAATTGCAATGATGTCAAGGTGACCTGTCAGTACTTGTTTTGTTTCTCTCACCCCCCTCCATTTTCCCCCAATATGGGGTCAACAATTGCCTGCCTCCAGTTTCCATGGATCTCACTTGTTCTCCAGAAATTGTCAAAGATTATAAATAGAGTGTCTGAGAGTACATCTTGGTGTTCCTTTAGTACTCCTGGATGCAATCAATCTGGCATAGACAACTTTAATATATTTAAAGAAGGTAGGTGTTCTCATATAACCTCTTCACCTGCCCTGGAGTAGTAGACCCTTTTACTGCTTGTACTAGATGAGCACTGTTTTCATTTTCATAGAAGACAAGGTAAGTGTTTGGTAGTTATGCTTTATTTTTATTACCTATTAGCATTTCTCCTACTGCTTCCTTATTCTCATTCTTGCTTCAAGCACAGTTGAGAAATCCTTTTACATTATTTTTAACTATTACAAGTCTAAATTCATTCTGAGCACCAAACCTCCCAAAACCTATTCTATAGAAATACTATTTGTTACCAAGTGATATTATTTTCCTCTCCCATTGTCCTGCCTGCCATAAAGCTCTCCTCTCTCTCTCTCTCTCTCTCTCTCTCACACACACACACACACACACACACACACACACACACACAGAGCAATCAGTCCAACCTATCTTGAAACACATTGCCATCTTGGATTAAACCTCACCTCTACTTTCATAAGCTGATGTCCCAGTCACTTACGAAAGACAGTCCATGGCTGCCTGAACAAACAAACAATCACAAAAGATGAGTTCCCCGCCCCACCCCCCAGGCTACTCCATAACCCCCACACCATTCCCACCCACCCCTGTCTCTACCTTCTCCTGGTTGTGATGAGCTCCACCTTCCACAGCAGGCTCCAGGCCCCATCCGACTCAGTCACTGTTGGCGCTGCAGGTCATGGTGGGCACTGGGATGCAGCCTGCTCAAAATTCTGCCACAGCAAGCTGCAGTGGGTTCTGCACCACACCCTGCCCTGACTCTGCCACTGCAGGCATAGCAACAGAGACTGTGGTAGGGGCAGTAACGGAGGCTGCGATAGGCATACTTATGCAGCTTCCATCACTTGCAGTAGACCATATGGGCTATTGCAGCCTCAGTCACCACACTGTGCCTGCTACCACCTCTGTCACAGCATGGTGACTGACACAGCCTACTGCATCCTCTGTTGCTGCACCATGCCCTGGAAATTACTGTAATTACTCTAATTCTTAAAGCACTACACGAGCAAGAATGTGCAGATGAAAGTCAGTGGGCCTGCTTTTGGTTTGTGGAAAAGGATGGGAAAATATCATTCTAAGAACAGTAAAAAGAGGTTTGGAGCCATGCAGCCATTAAAACAAACAAAATCAAAACTAGACTATGGGCGATACCTTTGTAGGCTGCTAGTAGAAAAATAAAATGTTGCTGAGCTTTCGAGAGCAAGCCCACTTTTTCAAAGCAGGTATAAAAGTCCAAACATAGCAAGCGATGTAATTTGATCATCTGGGAGAAAAAGTAATTTCTCTTATTTGTTTGAGATCTAGCACCTCAAGGTTTTATGGAGTGCCCCCTAGTTCTAGTGTTGTGTGATAGGGAAAACAGCTTTTCCTCTTCTACTTTGTCCACACCATGTATGATTTTCACCTCTTTGACAATTTGACAATTATGGCAAAAGAAGCATATTTGCATTTTGTGCAACTCCTTGTGAAAAGAAACACACATCACATTACCAATGTCCACATCTGTGAGTTTTATGTTGTATTTCCAAGAAATGAAGAACACACACAGCTTTGGGTAAATGAACGGGTAAAATGTACATGATTAACCAATATGTGCAAATATATTCTAGACAGTCATTGAAGGCATAAATTATAAAAAATGTGTAAATAAATGATGTGTAAATATTAAGAAGAATGTGTACAAAATTCACTACAGAAAGGGAAAAAACTAATCTTAATGACCAAATAGAAAACAGTGGTAGGAGGAAAATGCAGGTGGGATTTAGAGAAACATTATGAAACAGATTTTCATGTCCCTTAATGTGAAATGTTATTTCCCTTGCCATGTTGCAGCTATTGTAACAACCCATCATTATGCTTCTGCATGATGGAGTCACAGCCAAGTTCCCCCCCCCCCCCAGAATCTTTTACCAATCTACCTGGCAAATGTCCAAAAGAAGATATTGTCAACTGAATGGGAGTTCCTCTGGGAGCAAAGAAGGACAGCTACCAATTAACTCTGGTGCATGCTTTTACTAACAACACATATTTTCCCGCTTAAGACACTTCAGCAACATCCCAAGACTCTGTAGCAATTTTGATTGTAAATTTCAACAAAGCTATCCTTTCATCTGCAATCCTGAAATCTCCAG
The DNA here is from genome assembly GCA_023846285.1 of Phrynocephalus versicolor. Classification (NCBI taxonomy): domain Eukaryota; kingdom Metazoa; phylum Chordata; class Lepidosauria; order Squamata; family Agamidae; genus Phrynocephalus; species Phrynocephalus versicolor. Next base: position 49,206,019 of record JAHTLZ010003518.1, on the reverse strand, counting down.
TGCTCTTACAGAATAATTCCAAGTTACCCAACTTATCAAAAAACTGCTTTGTTTCCCCCATCTCCTCCTCCTCCTCCTCCTCCTCCTTGACCCAAGCTTAAAGAAAAACAGAACCTATTCTGCCAGCTAACTATGACCAGGGACTGTAAAGCCTATATACTTCAGCTTCTACCAAATGTTATCTAAGACCTGCCATATTATATCAAGTTACTGTACATCCCTAAATTGTCAGGTTCTTCTCTGTCCCAAACCTACCAGATTTTGCACAGACTTTCTATGGAACTACCAATTACTGTTGAAAGAAGAAGCAGAAAATCCTGCAGGATCCATTTGTGCACTGAGGACACTCTGAACAGCCCTAGTGCTGGGCAGGGTGACTTTATCCCCCACCTGGCTAGCGACACATTTGTGCAGACTAGGGGCTGCCCAGCAGGGGCCAGAATTTTCTTAAGGACTCACCACTTAGCAAGAGGCCTCTTTTGTGTTCTAGTCATTTTCCCTCCCTCCCCCGCAATTGAGGGAATGACAGTTGCTGGTCAGGTAAAGGCCGGATGGGAATTTTTGGCTGCTACTCAAATTGGACTGGAGTGGCAGTGTTTTCGCCCATCCCATTCTCTTTAAGATTAAGGGGAGGTTTATAACCAGTCACAATTGGCAGGTAGTGCAAGCAGAAAATTTAAGTCAGGTGAAATTTATTGAATAATATTCCTTAGTGAGACGGTAGCCCTCAATATGAGTTAGGTAATGAATTAAGAAATTGGGAACATTAGGTGTTAAGTATAAATAGGTTCAAAGATTAGGAATTACAACCCAGTTCATACCCGTTTATTATATCAACTTTTGATAGATCCTGACCTCCCAGTCGAGATCTCCGATGTTCTTACCACTCTTAAAGTAGCAGGATTGGACATTGAGCAGCTTGGCATGTTAAGTCAATCTGAAGCATATAGGACTATTAAAGACAGGCTATTGAACATTGAATGGCAAGAACTGTGCAGCGAAGCCAATACCATCAGCTCCCCACTTCAATTTAACATCCCAGTCCTACCTGGGAAGCCTGCTTTTTTTCTGACTTACCTAACATGTCCCAAAGCACGCAGAGCCTATTCACTTGCCAGATGTAATTCCTTCCCCTCTGCACTATTGTCGGGCAGGTTCAATGGAATCCCTTACTCCCAGAGGATCTGTCCATGTCAAACTAATGCTGTTGAAACGCTTGAACACATCTTCTTTCATTGCCCAACTCACGATGCACTTCGTAAGAAATATCTATCCTCGATCCTCGATAGAATGCAAGGGTGGGAAGATTTGGTTAAGCTTAGGTTTCTTCTCTCTACGCAAGTCACCTCTTATCTGGATGAGGTGGCCTCCTTTGCCTCTGAGATTATAGCAGCACGAGGATCTGGGCTTCCCTATTCCCCATCTCATTGGCTTGAGTAGCTAATGCATATATTAGAATCACCAGTTCTGTGTTTGATTACCCTCCTTGCTGTACCTCATTTTCTCTTGTTGTGTTGTTTTATTTTATTTTAATGCCAATAAAGGTTGATTTGATTTGATTAGGAATGAGGGCTGCCCAGACTGCAGGTTTTGGGAGGGCGCTGAACAGGTGGGCAGCACCCTTCTAATAATATTAGGAATTATTAACTGATCCACTTGCACTACAGTCAGCCCCCCTTGTTTAAGGGACGTTTAATAGTTGAATTGAGTGAATTTCATATCAATAAACTGTGGCCCAATTTTAATTCCACCAACGTGTCTTACCTTTTTATTTACATGCTGGGAGGGCAAAGTTTTACCTCTCATTCCCCCTTTCCTCAGGGTCAAATAGATGTAGAAATTAATGGGCAAATGGAAGAAGGAATATGGGCCAATACAATGAAATGTTCTCATCCAAGCACTCTGTTGTGTAACCATTAAGGTCACTCTAGAACAGTGGTGGTGAACCTTTGGCACTCCAGATGTTATGGACCACAACTCCCATAGTCCCTTGTCATTGGTGTAGCATTCACCCTTTTACTGTGTATGTTAATGTACAGGAGGGGGAATAAAGGGTTAATACCTATGCCCAAATATGGAATGTGGAGGCAGAGCCTTAGTGCTTAAATAGCTCCACCTGAGGGAGAAAGATTCAGATAGGGAAAAGTCAGGGAAGAGATAGGCTAGAGATAGGCAAGCTTTGTTAAGGCTCTGAAGAAGAGACAGGGCAGTTAGGGAACTGTCAAGTTTGAGCGAGGGAATTATATCAGTATTTGATTGAACTGCTTTGTGTAACTTTAAACTATATACAAGTGAACCTGAATTGAACAGTTATCTGTATTCAATAAACATTCGTTTTATTTTTACCACGTTACATCTTGACTGGACTCAGTGATTGAACTGGGATACCCTGAATGGTGGCAGCAATACCCGAGACTAAAGTGGTGCAGGTCAATGGTCCGTGAGATGACTGGGGGCCTGTGCTAGAGGGACGCAGTACTGAGCAGAGTGTGGTACATCGGCCGCACCCCCGAAAGTCCTGACCTCCACAACTGGCAATGCAGGCTTGGAATTCTGGGAGTTTGCTCCAAAACATCTGGAATGCTGAAGGTTCACCACCACAGCTCTGGAATGTCTAGTGATGTACTTTTCTCTGCATTTTCCCACTTCTATATTAATTGTTATTCTAGGGTTATAGGAATGGGAAGGACCAGTAATGGCAGAAAGGTCAACTACAACAGCAACTGACAAACCAAATTACCAGGATTTACATTTTTGGTGCAACTCACCCAGCCCTTAATAAATTGCTTGGGGGCTAGAAAAGTTCAAAGCTAAAAGTAGTTGATTTCCCTAGAGCCAATCAATATATGCATGCTGGTACAGAATCACAGCTGAGTGAGTTTTGTCCTTTTATCACTTGCTACAGATGGCATGTAATTTAAGGATGCCCGTTTGGTGAAATTTACTAGCTTCTCTAGAGATAGCACATATGGGTTTGCATTTTAAAAAAACAATTGTTCCACACATAGCATGTAAACCAACAGAAATTAGTACTGGTAAAAAGGATAAAATATTTTCTTTTCTTTTCTTTTCTTTTCTTTTCTTTTCGTAAAGATGATGTATCTTCCCAGGAGATTCTGTGTATGTCTTGAAACTATCTATGTGGACTTTGTTTAGTTTGGTAACACACTGAAAAAACCAAGAAAAGAACTTTAAAATCAATGTACGTGGTACTTACCAGAACTCCGAAATTACACCCGATACTCTTGTCTCTGCAGTTCATGGTTATATTGCATCTATATTTTGTTACTCTTGTGGCAATGAAACCTGTGAAACCAACTGAGTGAGCTGGTGAAATGACGCAGAATGTTCTGTTGTTCAGGGCACGTGTGCAGTTTATAGTCTAGCTTTGGAGAGGGAAAGTTACCACTTCAAATGGAGCAGAGTCTGGAAAGTCACTTGCTATAAGAGATGCTTATAATTATGTTAAAATTTCTTGTTGTTTGTTCCTCAGTTTTCCCCTTTACTCATTATGTTATTGGTGGATGCATTTTTTAATTTTATTTTTTAAAAACCCATCTGAATAGATAAGAAAATGACCCACCACAAATACTTCCATTTCACCTGAAGCATTTTTGTCTCTTCTGCCACCTCTGATTTTGTTAAAAGTCTTTATATTTCTATATTTTATAAATATACACAATCAACATTTAGCTCCTCAGATGAATTCTAGCCAATTATCTTTTATTTAAAAGGGCCATATTTGCCTGAAATCATTTCACTGTGGGAAGAAATTGTGCTATTATCCACCCACAAAGACATAGACAGGGCAAGGCACAGATTTATGCCACTGAATACTGTGGCAATAACAGCCAGGGCTGTCTCATCCCTATTCAGATGTCACACCTGAAAACATAAAAATTTCATGACAGCCCCAACCATCAACCCTTCGTTACAGTAAGGAGTGCAGAGGTTTGAAGCAGAGTCTGTAGCCATATTTTGCTCAATTCACATACAGAGTACCCCTGACTGGGATGTAGGGGTCGTGTTCATGGGAATTTTGTGAGTATGTTCAGCCAGAACTGCACACAGGTTCTAAGTTCAGACACAAAAGTCTGGGTAATGTCTGAGTAGAGAGGGGTTGTGTTGTGTCATTTTCTGTGAATGTTTTTATTGGCTGTTTGCTGTGTCATTCTGTTACTTTATTTCATCTTGGTTATTTTCGTGATCATTATGTACTAATGGTTTATGCTATCAAAACAATGATCTATTTCTTCTCAAAATATATTTCTGGGAAGATTTACATTGGAGATGTGAGAATCCAAATGAGAGCCAAATTAGGTTCCACTAAGCATGACACAACAGCTACTGAAAACAATGAGTCCATTTTGAGCTTCTCTTTCAGTGCTTCCATGTTGTGCTGGCATCACGGGGCTGTATGCTTCCATATCACATCCAGTACCCAAAGATTGAGGGCAAGGGTTATGAAATAGAGCATCTTTCGAAATTTTGAGATAAAGTAAATTGTGATTAATCTAGGGAAGATCTAACTGCACAGAAATTGTTTTTAGAATTAAGTTACTGTTTGGCCTGCTTAAAATGATAGAATAACACTGACTTAATGTTCAATTTCCAACTACATATGTAGTTACCCTTATTGTAATATGTTTCTGAGTATCTTGTTAATTAATTGTTTCAAGTTCAATTCTCTGTACATTTACTCAGACTTAGTGTACAATGAGGTTTATTTCTAAGACAATATGCAAAGAACTGGACTGCTATGTTTCACATTAGACAGAAACAAACTTTGAATATATTGTAGTGTGGGGTTAGTGATTCAGCAGTGATTTCAGCTCTGAGACAAAGCAGGCTGGAGACAGCTTCTAGTGAACAGCTCTTTAATCAGGGAGAGAAAAGACTGGGGACTGGGGAGAGGGGAGAGGGAGTTACATTTATAGGGGCCAGGACTGGCTAGGAAAAGATACATTTTGGAAGGAACAATTACAACCAATCACAAGGCTGCCTTTTGGCGGGAACCAATAGGATTGAAGATCCAAATGCAGCAACTAGAATCAACCAATAGGCCTGTTCCCTTTGGAACAGGAAGGCAGTTACTTCAACAAGCAATTACAGATCAATACACAACACCCCTCCCCCCTCCTCCCCTGGTGGGCACAGCACACGTAATCCTTTAAATATTGTGGGGCCCTGCGACTTCTAGTTGATCTCCTGACTACAGGTGTTGCAGGGGCTTCAGTAGGCAATGCCTGTGGTGGAGAGTCTACTGTAATAGTTTCATCTGACACGGAGGGGGTTTCAGACAACTCAGTGTCCCTGATCTGTTCTTCGGCGCCATGAGGACTTGCAGGAGCAGATTCATTTGCTGACGCCACTGGTACCTGCATTCCTGGGGCATCTCCGCTCTGGTCTTGCAGCTGTGAATCATTAATGGGGGTAGTGTCACTCTCAGGCTGCAATTCACCCATACCGGTACCAACTCTACTGGGCGCTCTGCACCTCAGTTGGTCCACCTGCCTATGCCAGACCCTGCCATCTTCAATGGTCATGTAATAAGAGACTGGCCCAGACGCTCTGGTGATCACCCCTGGCACCCACAGGGGACCTCTGGCATAATTTCTCACCCAGACCAAATCTTCAGGAGCAAAATACCTTGTAGAGTCGCTCTCTGCCTGTGGAGGTGCTCTAGCCTTGCGGTTTGGCATTTTGTCTGGGTGGACATAATCCAGCACCGTCACCAGCCTTCTACCTAGAAGCAACTCTGCTGGCGACTTGCCCATAGTAGTACACGGCGTCGCATGCTGCAAGAACAACATTCGGGCAATGCGCGTTGACCAGTCACCCTCCATCAACCGTGCAAGAGATCCTTTGGCTGTCTGCACCATGCGCTCAGCCTGCCCATTGGATGAGGGATGAAAAGGAGCTGAGGTGACCCCTCTTATGAAATTATCAGCCAGAAATGCCCTGAATTCTTGGGATACAAAGGCTGCTACATTGTCTGAGACAATGGTCTCGGGCAACCCATGGGTTGCGAACAGCTGTCTCAGCACCTTGATGACTGCAGCTGACGACATGCTGGGAACCATAGCCACCTCTAACCATTAGGAATATGCATCAACGATAACCAAAAAAACCTTTCCTTGGAATGGCCCAGCAAAATCTAAGTGCAGCCGGCTCCAGGGAGTCCGGGTCTGCTCCCAACAGTGGACTGGTGCTCTGGCCACTTCTGGGTGCACTTCCTGACATGCCTTGCACGTCCGTAGCCATCGTTCAACATCTTGGTCCATCTCAGGCCACCATATATAGCACCGGGCCAGCGACTTCATCCTGACCATTCCCGGATGCCCCAAGTGCAGTGTATCCAGAACCCTGTTTCTCAGTTGTGCTGGGATGATCACCCTGTCTCCCCATAGGAGACAGCCCTTATGCAGGGATAGCTCATGTTGCCTTGTTGCGTATGGTCTAAATTTTTCCTCATGCAGGCCACCTGGCCATCCCCTCCCCACCCAAGTGAGCACACGGGAGAGAGTGGGATCTTTCCTTGTTCTCTCAGCTATTTCAATGGCAGTTACAGGGCCCCCCGGAAGTGTTTCCAGCATCATCACTCGTTCAGCTGGGACAGGATCTGCATCGCACACACCAGGAAGGGGCAAGCGACTTAGTGCATCAGCGTGGCACAACCTTTTCCCTGGAACATGGGTCAGGGTGTACTGGAACCCATTCAGGAATATAGACCATTGCAGCATTCTGGGGGAGAGAATCTGCGGCGTCTGTTTGTTCGGGTGGAACAATCCTAACAGAGGCTTGTGGTCAGTTTCAAGGAAGAAGTGGCGACCGTATAAATAGTCATGAAACTTTTTAACCCCTGCCACTATTGCCAGGGCTTCCTTGTCAATTTGTGCGTAGTTGCGCTCCGTTGGCGAGAACGTATGAGAATAGAATGAGATGGGCTTTTCTGACCCATCCGCCTCCCTATGGCTCAGCACAGCTCCCAACCCATACTGAGAAGCATCACATGCCAGAACAAGAGGTTTCGACTCGTCATAATGAGCAAGGACGCTCCTGCTAGTCAGCATGACCCGCAAGGTGTCAAAAGCCTTCTGCTGTGCCTGAGCCCAATGCCACACACTCTTTTTCTTCAATAGTTTATGCAACGGCTCCACTATTGAAGCTTTCTGAGGTAGGAATGAATGGTAAAAGTTAATAAGTCCCAGGAATGACTGTAACTCCGACTTGTTCCGTGGGCGTGGTGCCTCAGTAATGGCTTTAATTTTAGAGTCAGTGGGGTGGGTGCCCGTTGCATCAATTTTAAACCCCAAGAATTCCACAGATGGCACCCCAAAACTGCATTTTTTTTTAGCTGCAGTCCCACCTCTTTAAATTTGAGTAGCACGGCACGGATACGCCCAACTAGTTCCTGGGGGTCTTTCCCAGCAATCAGAACATCATCAAAAAATGGAAAGACCCATGGCAGACCCCTTAACAGGCTCTCCATTAGCCCTTGAAAAATTCCTGGAGCCACACAAATTCCAAACTGTAACCTGTTCACTCTGAATGCCCCTTTGTGCGTTACGATCTTTTGTGCTTCCGCAGATTGCGGAGTCACTGGCAGCTGTTGGTAAGCCTGAGCCAGATCAAGTTTGGCGAAAATTTCCCCCCAGCCAATTTTGCCAACAGCTGTGAGATGACTGGAATCGGGTATGAATTTCCCCTGAGTGCCTTGTTGATAGTACATTTGTAGTCTGCACGAATCCTCACTTCCCCATTCGCCTTAAGGGGTGTGACGATAGGAGTCTCCCACTTAGAAGAGTCCACAGGTGAAAGAACTCCCTGTTTGTCCAATTTGTCCAGTTCCGCCTCAATTTTGGGTTGCAGCGCAAAAGGCACTCGCCTTGGCTTGAGTCGGATTGGAGCCACCCTGGGGTCCAGCTCAAAGTCAATTGGAGGCCCTTTATAACAACCCAGCTTTCCACTGAAGAGTTCAGCAAATTCTTGGCCTAATACCTCGCCCAACTCTGGGGCAGTTTGAACTGAGTTGAGCCCTGATATACTCAGCCCCAAGGCAGGAAACCAGTCAGTACCCAAAAGACTGGGGCAACTCCCCTGTGCAATCACCAATTTAAGCATGGCCTGTTTCTTCCTAGAATGTGGATGCGGCCCGCCGTGTATGATTGCAAGGTTGCTGGGAATGGTTCCAGAGAGGGGAATTTACCCCCAGGAAAGAGCCCTCTTGCAGTCTGGTCTGAAACAATGCTGAATCCAGATCTGGAATCCACCTCCATGTCGCACGGTCGACCTTCGATCTTCACTCTGATGGATGCTTTGCCCTGCGACGGAAACTGCATGATCTCTCCGTTGATCTCTGTGAGATAATTGCAGTCGTCCAGGAGATGAGTCGTGGCGGATGATCTGCGACGTGTTGATCTAGGTGATTCCGTTGTTGCAGCTGCCACTGACTGACAGACCCAGCCGATGTGTCCTGTCTTACTGCAAGCCCTGCACGTAGCATCACGAAAACGGCAGCTTTTCCACTCATGGTGTCCGCCACAGCCTGTGCAAGCACCTCGGCGATCTTTGGACCGTGCATCCGCCTGACGCACCAACTCGACACCACAGACTGGGCTCTGGCTTGGACTAGCCTCTGGCTCATCCATGGCATGGGCAGCCTCTACCCGCAGCTTTGTGGTCTTGCCACTGGCATTGAGCTCTTCCTGCTCATAATTCTCTGTGGCAGAGGCCTCTTTCAAGCCGGAGGCAAGGGTGACATCTTCCTTTGCCATAATGTGCCTTTGGGCTTTTTTGCTGCTGAGCCCCCCAACAAATTGATTCAAGAGAGTGTCTTCAAGATTTGGGAAGCCACAGTGCTGAGCAAGCTCCCGGAGTCCTGCCAGGAATGCAGCCACAGATTCACTGGCTTGCTGCTGCCTTTTCTGGAACTCCATCCGCCAGGCCATCTGGGTTTTGGTAGGTGCCAAGTGGCTTATCAGCCGGGCGAAAATGTCTGTGAGTGCTGTCTCACTCAGCTTTGCTGGGGCGAGCAGTGCCTTGGCCAACATGAAGGTCTTCCGCCCACAGCAACTCAGGAATGTGGCCCTTCTTTTGCTGTCATCTGTGATTCCTTGAGCCACCACGAAGAACGCTCAACATAGTCCTCCCAAGTGTGAGGCTCGGACAGCTGGAAGGGCTCCAAGACCCGTGGACTTTCCATTCTCCAGGCGGGCAAGGTCGTCTTCTAGCCAGCAGGTGAGTCTTGTTCTCTGCTGCGATCCGGACTCTGAGTCAGCGTGATGGGCCTCTGCTACTCAGCATTCTGGATCCCATCCTCGTCGCCAGTATTGTAGCGTGGGGTTAGTGATTCAGCAGTGATTTCAGCTCTGAGACAAAGCAGGCTGGAGACAGCTTCTAGTGAACAGCTCTTTAATCAGGGAGAGACAAGACTGGGGACTGGGGAGAGGGAGTTACATTTATAGGGGCCAGGACTGGCTAGGAAAAGATACATTTTGGAAGGAACAATTACAACCAAACACAAGGCTGCCTTTGGCGGGAACCAATAGGATTGAAGATCCAAATGCAGCAACTAAAATCAACCAATAGGCCTATTCCCTTTGGAACAGGAAGGCAGTTACTTCAACAAGCAATTACAGATCAATACACAACAGAATAGTTATAAAGTTGTAATGAGAGCACATCCAGGCAAAGTACATTAACAGGGCTGATTTCCTTTTCTTTGTTTAGGTGTTAGTGGTCTCACAGGCCAGAGATGGAATCATACTAGGATCTTCCTATTCAGCAATGTAGACTGGCCCCTCTCTTTTCTTCCCTCTGCCACTACATATGGAAGGAAAACATAATCAAAAGATTGGGCCTATCCATGAGGCTTTGTGACACTCATTGTTTCTGGATTGCACAGTGTTCTGTGCTATTTCTCCCAGCCACCTGATGTAAATAGCTTGGACTGCAATTTGATGTGCAAATCATGGTATTAACAAAAAAAAGTTATTAGGTGTCAGGTGTTCTTCTTCCCCAGCTGTTTATGATCACCAGGCCTTGGAAACTGCTAGGTGTAGAGAAGGTTTCACTTTATAAGGTGAAGAGAAGGCTGATTGTTGTTATTAAAAGCTGCCAAATAGGATACAAGTTCTCAAAAAGAAGAAGGAAAGCTGATCACCAGGTTAAATAAAAGTCACACAACCCCAGTGGAATAGCAATTGCCAGCATGCACTTTCCCCAGTATACCATGAAGCTAAGAAAGTTATTCAGATGATGAGCAAGGAAGGAAAATTCTACATGGATGGCCCCTCTCATGCCACTGCCCTTTCTTCCCATTGTAATTTTCAGAAAACCAGTCTACATGGAGCCCTGGAGCTGTGACTGGCATTCATTCCACTATTTCAGCTGACAATAGTGAGGGTTAAGCTAGATGGTAAGGGGAATACATATTGCTTATTATTAACCCACTTCCCCTCACAGTGGGATTTCTTCAGACATAACAGTATGTAGCTCAGCAACTAGACTTGCTGAGCCAACTTTGTCTGAAGAAACCTATTGTAATTGTAAAGGACAGATGAGAACCAAAAGTAAAAGGTGACAGAAATAGGGTCAAAACCCTGAATGCAGTTTTTAGTGACTGTCATCTTGAGACAAAGAGAACTGTTATAACTAGAGATGGGCACGACCAGAAAAAATGACTTTTCGAGTTGTCGTTTGTCGGGACGGGTCCGTTTCGGGTCGTTTCCATTTGTCACGATAATTTTCAAAAATTTGTCGTTTCTGTTTGTCGTTTGTCGTTTGTCGTTTCCACCGCATGGGGGTGTCTCACAATCAGGGCCAGCGCTAGGTGTTTTTGTGCCCTAGGCAGCGGGCGGGACGGGGGGTGGGCAGCGGGCAGGACGGGGGGAGGTGCGGGCGGGGAGGTGCGGGCGGGCGGTGGTGGCGGGGGCCATGGGTGGGTGGCGACAGTGGCAGGGGGGAGATGCAGGCAGGCGAGTGGGTGGGTGGGTGTCGGCCGCAGGTCCCGCAATGACCTAGACTAGCAGGCGGAAAAAACTTTAAAGTTGAGTGATGGATCGTTGCTGCACAAGACTGCATCATGCAATAAAGCAAACAAACTGGGCAGAATGCAATATATTTCTTTTTTGCTCTTGGTCGATGCTGCAGTGCTGACTGAGTGCTGCTGACTGAACCGGCCACCCTACTTGGTCTGGCTGCCTGTTATACTTTTTTGTTGTTTGTTTTGTTTTGAAACCTTTATCCATCCCATCTCCCCTCCACCTCTCAGAGGCAGCAGGAGACACAAGACATTCCGTTCCTCCCCAAATCTGGATGAGGGTCTACTCCTCTCAATGCCCCCCCATCTCCAATGTCACTCCTGGCTTGTATATAAAGGCAAGCAATTAAGCAAATGCAACCCTGGTCATCTAGTGGTTAGAGATTCAGTCTGGTAGTGGCATGGGTTAGGGTTAGGGTTAGGGTTAGGGTTAGGGATAGTGGGTTCTGGGCTGCACCTCTGGGTGCCTCTGACTCACTAAGAATGAAAGCGTACTGGCGTACAGGTTAGGGTTAGGGTTAGGTTTAGGTTTAGGTAGGGATAGTGGGCTCTGGGTTGCTCTGACTTACTAAGGACAGCGTACTGGCGTATGGGCACACAGCTCGGATTAGGCAGAACTCTAAGTTTTACAGCCCACTAAGCTATACAAGGACTATGGGCGTCCACAAGGCCAGAGTAAGGGTGGCCACAAGGCCAGAGTATGAGACCACAGAGTCTGAGTACGAGAGGCCACAACGCCAGAGTACCTGAGGCCACAAGGCCAGAGTAAGGGCAGCAACAAGGCCAGAGTAAGGGCGGCCACAAGGTCAGCACGGCAGATTTTTGCCTAATCACGGCTGTTTTCCAGTACACAAGTAAAATGTGTCCTTCTTAGTGGGTCACAGTGTCTTGCAGCCCAGAGGACAAAGTAGGGGAGCCCAAAAGGCCTGAGTCTGAGACCACAGGGCCTGAGTAGGTGAGGCTCATTGCCAGCTCCAGTATAAAAAGGAGCTGAATGGCCTGAGTGCGCAAGTAAAATGTCATTCTTAGTGAGTCACAGTGTTTTGCAGCTCAGAGGACAGAGTAGGGCAGGCCACAAAGTCCCAGCTGTGTGCTAATACGCCACAAAACTGCCAGTAGTACTCCAGTAAAATGTCGTTCTTAGTGAGTCACAGTGTTTTGCAGCCCAGAGGACAGAGTAGGGCAGGCCAAAAGGCCTGACTGAGTATGAGACCACAGGGCCTGAGTAGGTGAGGCCACAGGGCCTGAGTTTTGCCACTTCCTTCCCAGCTGTAAAGAGAAACCTCATGAAAAAAACAGTACTGAGACATTAAATCCTTGCACTCGCAGGGAAGGAAAAGAACTGGTTGCCTTCTGTTTTGATCTGCAGACTGCCACAGTCCTTCTCATTTTATTATGTTTTGTTGAAGAAGGCATTTACCCACCACCACCACCTCAACCCCAACCATTATTCTTGGAATACATCCAGACAAGACACAGCTTGATCTTCGCCTTTTGTGTTGTACATTGTATTTTCTTGAGGAAAGAGTACAATGCCCTTCTTAATGAGTCACAGTGCTTTGCAGCCCAGAGGAAAGAGTAGCGGAGGCCAAAACAACCCCCTAACCCTAACCCTGACCCTAACCCTAAACCCCCCCTCCAACTAAGTTCCCCTCAATCGCTTGGGTTATCGCCAGCTTGAGTATCCAAAGGAGACCACGAAGCCCAGCTGTGGTCTCTGTCTTTCTTAGTGGGTCAGAGAGTTTTGCAGCCTAGAGGCCAGAGTAGGGGCTGCCACAAGGCCACAGTACGAGATGCCAAAAGGCCTGAGTAGGGGAGGCCACAAGGCCAGCAAGGCAGAGTTTTGCCTAATCAATCATGGCTGTTTTCTAGCACACAAGCACAATGTCCTTCTCAGTGAGTCACAGTGCTTTGCATCCCAGAGTGAAGAGTAGCTGAGGCCACATAGCCTGAGTCTGAGGCCACAGGGGGCCTGTGAAAGGCAGGCCACAAGGACAGCTCGAGTATCTTTGAGAACCAGAATGGCCTGACTACGCAAGTACAATGTCCTTCTTAGTGAGTCACAGTGTTTTGCAGCCCAGAGGACAGAGTAGCGGAGACCCAAAGGCCTGAGTCTGAGACCACAGGGCCTGAGTAGGGGAGGATCATTGCCAGCTCCAGTATAAAAAGGAGCTGAATGGCCTGAGTATGCAAGTAAAATGGCATTGTCCTTCTTAGTGAGTCACAGTGTTTTGCAGCCCAGAAGACAGAGTAGTGGAGGCCATAGCAGCCCCCTTAACCCTAACCCTAACCCCCCTCCCAGTATTCCTGATGAGTTCTCCTCTCGGGTTATCATTGCCAGGTGGAATATCCAAAGGAGACAGACCACGAAGCCAGAGTCCTTCTTAGTGGGTCACAGACCAGCCCAGAGGACAGAGTAGGGGAGGCCAGAAGGCCAGACTAGAGGAGGTTGAAGGAGAAGAATCTGGAAGGCATGCTCAAAGCCGGGAGCCTGACAGGCAGGCAGGTTGGCAGAGGAGCGGCCAGGCAGGGAAGCAGGCAGTCTGGCTTATAGGTATGAATGAAGGCAGGCTTGCAGGGTACCCACCCAGGCTAGGGAAGGCACAAAGCCAAAGTGCCAGAAGGGAGGATTGTTTCTGCCTTGGGAGGCCGAGTTTCTCCAACCCAGGAGACCGAGTTTCGTCAACCAAGGAGACAGAGTGGAAGCAGGAGAACAGGGCTATTTCTTTAAGGCTGTAAGGAGGAGAGCTAGCCCCCTGCTAGTCAGTCTTTGAGGTAGATTGTTGTAAAGTGCATCCTGACCACTTTGTAAGCAGAGTGGCTCCAAAACCCCAGGGAAGGGAGGAACGCACCAAGGAAGGCAGGTATTGGGGTCTCACTCAGACCAGCCATGGCCAACAGGGAAATATTGGGCCAACACAGACCCTTCCAAATGACACTTTGAGTGGTCCTTGCTGGTTTGGAGCCAGGCAAGGGCTAGAAAAATTGGGCAGTAATAGAAACCTTAAAATTGTGTGAGAATACAGGCAGGCAGGCAGGCAGGCAGGCAGGCAGGCAGGCAGGCAGTTAGGCAGGTAGTTAGGCACTAGTCAGATAGGCACAGGACCAGCCAGGCAGGTAGGCTTGTAGGCAGGCAGGCAGGCTTGCAGGCAGGAAGTTAGGCTTGCAGGGAGGAAGCCAAGCTGGGAGGCAGGCGTAATTACAGGCAGGCAGGCATAAGTGTTGCATAAGTGTTGCTCTGTTAGTGGATGTTAGAGGAAGGGAGGCCCGTTTTGAAGCAACCCATGGCAAAACGACTTTGGACTTAGGTCTTCGAGTGTTGGGGTAATCCCAACGTGGAAAGGTTGAAGCGGATGAAAGTCAACCTTTCCACCATCTCCGGGTCCAGGCGACAGCGGCGCGGCCTCAGGACATCTCCCATGTGGGAGGAGACATGCTCACTCTGGACACTGGTGGGTGGGATGGACAAGAGGTCCAACACCAGAGTCGAAAGAGCGGGCCAGAGGTCTGCCTTTATGGCCCAGTAGTGGAGTGGGTCCAAGGTGAGGGGTTGGAGGGGCTCGGCCATGTACTCCCTCACCATGGTCAGAGCGGGGTCCGGTTCTTCTTCCTCCCTTGCCTCCACTGAGGAGGAGACTGCCATGGCTAGGGCAGAGGCCAGGTAGTTGGCTGCTGGTATGGAACCTGGTCTCTGGGTGTACGCTCCTGGAGTAGAGGAGGAAGAGGATCCCTGCGAGGATTCCTCTTCTGGATCGCTCTGGCTTCCGTGCGCCCTCAGGAATGCCTGGTCCTGATTGGAGAGAGCCCTGCGGACTTGACGGCATAGCTCCGTCTTCCAGGAGTTTAGGTCGGCAGTGCTGCCTGCCAGGGAACCTTTGATGCGAGGGCCGCACAGGCATGCCATCTGGTACACCTTTTCCCTCCTCAGTGGGCTAAGGCGGGTATCCACGCCGGTCAGCAGCCTGTCTGCCAAGGCCCTGCTCTTTGGGAGAAGATTGGCTTCTTCCCGGATACTGGCCTCTAGGCGTTGGCGAAGGGCATTTACCAGGGGGAGTGCGTGGCCCAGGCTGGCGTTGTAGCTGTTGAGGACGTGGGTGGTCTCCTCAAACGGCTGCAGGTTACCCACCATCTGGGAGAGGACGGGCCACTCGGTAGCACCAATGTCCAACTCCCTTCCCTCATGCAGGACTGGGGTGGTTGACATGACGTATTCCACCACTTTCCTCTGCTCCACCAGGCGCTTGACCATTTCGTAGGTGGAGTTCCACCGGGTGGTCACGTCCTGGATCAGGACGTGCTCTGGTCGGCCCATCTCTGCCTGCTTCTCACGCATCATCCTGGATGCCTTGAAGCTGCGTGAGAAGTGCCCCACAATTTTTCTGCACTTGTCCAGCAAGGCCTTGGTCTCCAGGGTCCCCTCATCCCAGGAGTCCTTCGGTGCACCCAGCCCAATGGCATCGCCCACCACTAGATGCAGTTTGTGTGCTGCGCACACGATGCACTGGAACCCTGCCCTATCAACCACGTTGATCATGTTACGGCCCGCGACAGTAACCATGAATCTGCGAGTGACCTGGCCCTCAGTTCCCAATCCCCACTCTCGCATTGCTGTCTTGAGGACCTCAGCAATGTAGAACCCTTTGGCATTGTCCTCCATGCTTTGTGCCTGGAGAAGCACCGCCCTGTACCCTTTTGGGGTGCTCCCTTGTGGCTCCCCCTGCAGCTGTTCTTGGGATGCCCTGGGGTCCAGGATCTCCTTGGGTTGCCACCAATGAGCCGTCAGAGAGAGGTATCTGTGGTGCCCACCAGTCCAGAGGTTGGAAATGAAGTGGATCTTCCTTCCTCTGGCCGCCTGCAGCAGGGCCCGGATCATGTCCCTGACGGACTCATAAAGGGAGGGAATCACCCGCCTGCTGAAGGTACGATGGGATGGAGGCTCATACCATGGAGCCACGTGCTTCATCAGGTGCCTGAACCCTGATGACTCCACAAAGGAGAGGGGCAACCCGTTCATGGCCACCATTTCACCGACCACGCGAGTGGTGGTCTCCTGAGCCTTGGCTCTATTTCGCTGGCTGACAAAACTCCCACACAGCGGCACCACTTCCTGTAGAGTGGCCTGCCTCTTTCCACTCTCAACAGCGGAGCTGTCTCTGTCCTTCCCCATGCCTTCTTCCCCTCTCTTCCTCCCTGAGGGCCCAGGGCCTAAAAGTGTTCCAGGCAGAGTCCCAGGGTGCATTCGCATGAGGTGGCTGCGCAAGCCACTTGAGGACAGGTGTTTTGGGTCATTCCCCCTGTGCACGACCACCCCACATTTCTTGCACACTGCCAGCCTCGAGTCTTCCGGGCTGTTCTCAAAATGCTCCCAGAGAGAGCCTCGAGGCTTATGGAAAGTACTGCCCCCTCTGGTATTGCCTGCCGCTGCTGTGCTGGTGGTGGTGTGGCCTGTGCCCTGACTTGAAAGTAGAGTACTTCTGCTGTCACTGGTGCTACTCTGGGTGGAAAGAGGGCTGCTCCTTCCATCACTGCCTGAAGCCTGCCTTTCGTCTGTTCCTCCCAACAGGTCCTCAGAATCTTGCATGTTTAGATGCAAAGAGCCTGTTTCTGATTCTGATGCCATTTCCGACTCCGAGTCCTCGTCTTCTTCCTGATAAAGGGTGGGGGTGTCAAGTAACGGTGATGTAGGGATTTGTATTGCCTCATCCATGCTTCCCTCAGTGACAGAAGATGGTACAGTGCTGCTGGTTGTGGAGCTGCTGCTTGGCGAGGGAGTTGCAGCAGTATCACTATCTGCACTACTTCCTGTGCCTTCTTTCAGAAATGTGTCCCTATTTATTTTAGTGGGGGTCCCCCTCCCCTTCCCTCTGGCTGTGCCACCCCTCTTCATTTTTTTCATTTCTCAAAAGTATTAGAAATAGATTGTCTGATTCTATTAAGTAACAAACTATTCTAATCAACTTATCCTTTTCACCCACAAGCTTACTCTCACACACTGTGTTCTTTTGTACAAACACAGAGCACAGTAGTAGTTTTCTGGTCGTTGCTCAGGCCAGGGAATGTATAATGTAATAGTAAACAGAACCAGAAACAAACAGTGGAGTAATATATAAGGATGGAATCCAAATAATAAGGCTGATATCGGAATCTGTGGGCAGCCTTCAAAGAATAGGGTTGCCTTGTAAATCTACAAGCAGTAGTTCAGGCCAGGAGGCAATGTATTGTACAATAATAAACAAACAAAGTAAACAGTGTTGGAGGTGGAACACTGCTGCTACTATAAAAAATAAGTCATTTAAAATACCTAATTTTCAAATGTTTCTGTTGTGCTTTGGTGGGTTTTTGGACCATGATTTAAAAATAAATATTGCGGTCGCCATTTTGGATCCCCCCCACCGCATGGCAAATGGAGACGACGAGGATGCCCCCCCCCAGCCTGCTACCAGCAGCCCAGGACAGGAGAGGGGGTGAAGGCCGGGGACCCCCCCCCAGAAACCACCCTCTCTGGTAGGTGCCCTCACTGAGGCAGGCATATTTTCGCCTGCTTTTATGGCCGGGAATCGGGTTTTATTTTTTAAACTTTTTTTCTGTGCTGCGCTTGGCATCACGCGATCGCCGGCGCCGCGATGTCATGAACGACAACGAAAAATCAGACCCAATTTATCTTTATCGGGTTGGGTTCGAGCTGGAGCGGAGTAATTCTCGTTACCGTTACCCGTTACGTAACGGAAACGACAAACGGTAACGGAAACGAGAATTTCGCCGCTCCGTGCCCATGTCTAGTTATAACAGCCAGTGCAAATGAAGAGAGGAGAAAAACAAAGCAGGACAAAGAAGAGATCTCTTCCAAAAGATCCAAAAAATCAAAGGAAATATTAGATTAGGATCGGGGAATGACCAACAAGGAAACACACTATCTAACAGGAGAAAACAAAGAGAAAGTGGGGAAAGTATCTTGAATCCAGGCATATAATAGTGGACTCAAGCTAAAGGAAGCCAGATTTAGGCTGAATATCAGGAAAAACTTTTTAACTGTTAGAGCAACACAACAATGGACTAAGTATCTTGGGAGGTGGTGAGCGGTCCAACATTGGAGGCATTCAAAAGAAAATTGGACAACCATCTGTCAGATTTTCTCTGGTTTGGATTGCTACATTGAGCATAACTTTAAAGGCCCCTTCTAGATCAATTATTCTGTGATTCTCCAATTATATGAAGTTGCCATTGCTGTGTGCTTTTGGCCAAAGCAGGTTGATGGGAAGAGTTTAATTCTTTGTGTTTGAGGTCTAAAATATTGTTTGAGTGTTTCTCCAACATATCCCACTATTTATTTATTTATTTATTTATTTATTTATTTATTTATTTATTTAT
>JAHTLZ010003518.1:49156345-49187597 GCA_023846285.1 Phrynocephalus versicolor | reverse complement strand
TATTTATTTATTTATTTATTTATTTATTTATTTATTTATTTATTTATTTATTTATTTATTTATTTTTATATCAGTATTTTTTTAAAAAAAAACCCATTCCAGCCCATTCCTTTATTTTCTGGCCTTTGTCTTGTCCCTTTCATTGATACTAGGACCCCTGCTTTTCAACCTAATAGGCTAATAGGCTGAGGTTGAACCCAGGGAAAATGGTGACACTGCGTGTGGGCCCCCTGGGGTCTTCGAGTGGAGGAACCCCACGAAGGATGGGGTCTGCAGTTTGTGTGGTCCTGCTAGACCCGGTGCTTACCATGGAAAGCCAGGTGGCATCGGTGGTCCGTTCCGCTAATTATCAACTGCAGAGGATAGCCCAGCTGTGGGCCCTCTTTGACATCAGGATGCTAACTATGTTGGTTCATGCACTTATAATCTCTTCATAAATGATCTAGAAGTAGGAGTAAGTAACAAGGTAGCCAAATTTGCTGGTGACACTAAATTATACAGAGTATTAAAAACTGAGATTGTGAGGACCTCCAGAGGGATCTCTTGACACTGGGAGAGTGGGAAAACCAGTGGCAAATGAGCTTCAACATTAGCAAGTGCAGAGTGATGCATGTTGGGGTATGAACTCTCTCTCTGCAACAAACCAGGAAAGGAACCTGGGTGTTCTGGTGGATAGCTCAATGAAGGTGTCAACCCAGTGTGCCGCAGCTGTGAAAAAAGCAAACTCAATGCTAGGGATTATTAGGAAGGGTATAGAAAATAAGTCAGCAGGTGTTATTTTGCCTCTTTATAAATCTATGCTGAGGCCCCATCTGGAGTATTGTGTACAGTTCTGGTCACCATACCTCCAGAAGGATATTATGGAAATGGAAAAAGTGCAGAGGGCAACCAGAATGGTTAGGGGACGGGAACACGTTCCTTACTTTCTGAAGCTTCAAAGGCTCTTGAGTGCCTAAGAGGTGACCTGATTGAAGTTTATAAAATCATACATGGTAGAGACAAAGTACGTACATAAGAAAAAACTGTTTTCCATATCATACTACACTAGAACTAGAGGGCATTCCATGAAACTTTTGGGTGCTTGTCTGCCTTTAAGTAGATAAATAGGTACCGCCATAAAAAGCAGGAAGGTAAAACAGTGTTTCCTTGCAGCCATGCCGGCCACATGGCCATAGACTTGCACAACACTGGCTCTACCGGCTTGAATACGGAGTTGAGCACCGCCCCTAGAGTCGGACACAACTAGCACGCATGTGCAAGGAGAACCTTTACCTTTTACCTGCCTTTAAAGTTCCCCCGGGAAGATGGGCGGGGTATAAATTCAATAATAAATAAATAAATAAATAAATAATACTTCAGGATTATTATTATTATTACCCTGTAGTTTTCCTTCTGCCAACATGGCTTTGACTGTCTGGATCATGAACTGTTATGGATTGTTCCAAAAGCAATGATTTTGCTGCAACACACAACATCTAGACTGCAGATCAGAGGCTACTGTTATGTGTAAAAAATGGAGAGACAGAATAGATTTCCATTTGCAAGCATGTCAGAAAAGAATGTATTTTATCTAACTGTTATCTGCAGTACATGAAAAAAAATATATCCACAAGGATGGATTGGGTACAGAAAGAAATGGAACAAACATTTGTGCTGATCAGAACTATGTAGATGACATAGTTCTTTGACAAACCTATAGGAGTTTATCATTTTATCATTGTCAAGGTAATTCTAGATTTATAATCTTTATAATCTGTCCCAGAGTTTTTCCTGGGATTGTTGACCCTGGATGTGCTGTAGTTCCCAGGTCCTTTCCCCCCTTTTTGAAACTAGGAACAACACTAGCTCCCCTCCAATCATTTGGCACTTCACTCACCCATTATGGTTTCAGCTAAAATAATAGACAGCAGTTCTAAGAGTTCTTCAGCCAGCTCCTTCAATACACTTCGATGCAGTCTTTTGGGCTCTGGAGATTTGATCTTGTGCAAAGTAACGAGGTATGCTTCAACTATTTTTCTATCAATCTTAAACTGAAATCTTGCCCCCTCCATTTGTACATCACATTTATCTGGAGGATTGTAGACTGTGTTTGCTTTCTTGCTTGCTTGTTTTGGAGAAGACTGACTAAAATAAGAACTGAGCACTTCTGCATTTTCTTTATTGACTGCCATCATTCCCCCCCCATCCCAATGGAGTAGCTGAGCCACTATTTTTCTTTAACTTTTGCTACTTATGTACCTGAGTATTGCTTCTTTGTAGCTTTTAGGATCTCTTGCCAACTGAACTCATTCTCAGCTTTTGCTTTCCTAACACCGTCCATGCAACTTTCTGCCAGCTGTCCATACTCTTCCTTTCTGGCCTGGCTTTTATGGAATCATAGAATAATTCCATAAGGAAGACAGGCGGTATATAAATAAATAAATAAATAAATAAATAAATAAATAAATAGAGTTGGAAGGGGCCGATAAGGCCATTGAGTACAATCCCCTGCTCAGTACAGGATTCCCAGTCAAAATAGATCTAAAAAATGATTGTCCAATTTTTTCGAGCATTGGAACACTCACCAGCTCCTGAGCTAACTGGTTCCATTGTTGTACTGCTCCAACAGTTTTCCTGATATTTGGTCTACATTTGGCTTCTGGTAGGTTGAACCCATTGTTACATGTACAGTACTGAACTCTGAAATCATCAAGAACAGATCCTGCCCTTCCTCTGACAGTCTTTCAGGTATTTCGAAAGTCCTGTCATATTTTCCCTCGGTCTCCTTTTCTCAAGGCTAAACAGTTTTTTCAGGTTTTTCTTGTTGGGTTTAGTTTCCAGTTCTCAGGTCATGCTTGTTCCAGTTTGTCAGCATCCTTCTTCAGGTGCAGTGTCCAGTCTTGGATGCTGTGCTCAGGATGAGAATGAACTTGTGCCAAATAGAGGGTAACTAGTACTTCAAGGTATTAGGAGATTATACTTCTCTGTTAATATAGCATTGTTTTTTTTGGAGGTGGGGGTCATAATGCAGTGACATCACACTGTTGGTTCATATTTAGCTTGTGATCTACAACAATTCTAACATCATTTTTGTTCATAGTATTGCGGTCACCTTGCCTTTTTAACTTATATGCAGAGTACATCATGCAAAAGGCAGGACTGGATGAATCACAAGCCGGAATTAAGATTGCCGGAAGAAATATCAACAAACTCAGATATGCAGATGATGCTACTCTGATAGCAGAAATTGAGGAGGGAATTAAAGAACCTCTTAATGGGGGTGAAAGAGGAGAGTGAAAAAATGGGCTGAAGCTCAACATAAAAAAAAAACTAAGATCATGGCCACCGGTCCCATCACCTCCTGGCAAATAGAAGGGGAAGAAATGGAGGCAATGACAGAGTTTATTTTCTTGGGCTCCTTGATCAATGCAGATGGTGACTGCAGCAATGAAATTAAAAAACGCTTGCTTCTTGGGAGGAAAGTGAAGACAAAGCTAGTCAGCATCTTAAAGAGCATAAACATCACTTTGCCGACAAAGGTCCAAATAGTCAAAGCTATGGTTTTTCCAGTACAAATCTGATGTATGAAAGTGAGAGCTGGACTATAAAGAAGGGTGATCGCTGCAGAATCAATGCTTTTGATCTGTGGTGCTGGAGGAGAGTCTTGAGAGTCCCCTGAACTGCAAGGAGATCAAACCAATCCATCCTGAAAGAAATCAACCCTGGATGTTCACTGGAAGGACAGATTTTGAAGCTGAGGCTTCAATACTTTGGCCACCTCATGAGGAGAGAGGAGTCCTTGAAAACATCCCTGCTGTTGGGAAAGATTGAAGGCAAAAGGAAAAGGGGACAGCAAAGAATGAGATGGTTGGATGATTGGAATTAACGTACACTCCCCTGGATATTTTTTAGAGACCACCCCCAAGTGGAGATACCATAAACATATCTGAAGGTGGAGCCAAACACTCTACCTTCCCTTAATTTCTTACCTATATTTTTCCTAACAATGTTCTCATGGCCCTGTACTGATTTAAGATTCTTAGATATCATCGTAACTCTAACCCCTTTTGCTGGGGTTCTAAAACCTTCTCTGAATCCAACACGTAAACATTCTGTGGCTGTCCTGTCCAGGTAGCTGCATAGCCACTCGTGTAGGACATGTAGATTAATTGGACTAGGTCCCTTTCAGAAAATTTCTGGCCCCAGAGTGGGAGGTTTCTTTCCTCCTGCATCTCTAGGGTTGGTGCCCCCAGGTTGCCTTCTGGCACACTGCAGTGCAGCATGCACTCTTCCAAATGTGAATCATTGATGTCTGTACCTGTATGCCCTGTGTTCGCATGCCCCTGTTGAACTGAAATCCCAACATACAAAGTAGGGTTGAACCTCCCGGCCTGCTGCCATGTGAGCAAAATTGGTCTGTCCCGACTTCTGAATTAAATGCCCACTGTCAAAGCACTCACCTGACATGGGGTGTGATGGAAACATCACCCTCATCCACAGAGGGCCATGTGGGATCACCCAGGGCAATTTGAGTCAGCACAGAGTGGCCAAAGCACGCTTCTGAAGAAATGGGCATAACTGGCATACTAGTTTTAATTGTGCAAATGCACTCCTGGCCACAGTTGTGACCTGGGCATCTAGGCTCAAGAATGAGTTCAGGAGTACCCCCAAGCTACACGCCTCTTTTTTCAATTGGGGCAATCCCATCTAGGACAGGTTGCATCCCTATCCCTTGATCTCCCTTTTGACTGACCAGAAGCATCTCTGTCTTGTCTGGGTTTTGTTTCAGTTTGTACTTCCTCATCCAGTTCATTACTGAAGCTAAGCACTGATCGAAATAGCTTCCTTGGAATCCAGAGGGATGAGAGGTAAAGTTGAGTGTCATTGGCATACTGGTGTGACACTTAACCCCCAAACTCTGGATAATTCCCCCCAGTGGGATTTACAGATAAGTGCACCTCAGTTGAATAGGTGGCTGCTATTCCACCCAAAGTCCTGTCACCCACAAATCTGATAAGTGTTTTCTGCACTGTCTCATCCAAGCCATTAATACAGCACTGGACCCAGGGTTGAGCTTTGAGCTACCCTACTTGTTACCTCCTACCAGTTTGAGAATGAGTCATTGATAAGAATTCTCTGAATATGATTCTGTAAACAAATGTGTATCTACCTGACAATTGTCCTGTCCAGCCCATACCTCAGTAGCTTGCAAAGTAGAATACTACATGACACATTGCCAAAAGCTTTGCTTCCTTCAGTTTCCCTTGTGTGTCTCCTTTTGTTTTCAGGTTATCTCTGGGCTTTCTGAGCACCCACATTGTATTTTATTTTTTGCTGTCTCCCACTGTTTCTTCTTTGAATTGTTTGTAATAGTTCCTTTAGAATTTTCTTTCAAAAATAATCCCATTCATTTTGGATTCCTTTTCTTCTGGGCAACTCCTGCTATGGGATCTTGCTTATCATAATTATGAGTTTATTAAAATTGGCTTTCCTAAAACCCAGCATATCTGTGCAGCTATACTTTGCTTTTTATTCCTTTGAAATCAAGAACTCAAGTAGACCATGGTCCCTCTTGCCCAGAGTTCTCTGTACTGATACTTCATCTACTGAACATCCTTATTCAAAGAATCAATTCCAAGATAGCTAATTCTCTAGTTTTTCTTTTGCAGGAGAAAATTATTATCAATGCAAGTGAGGAATTTCTTGGAATGGTCATGTTTGGCAGAATTTTCCTCCCAAATAATATCAGGCAATTATTCATTACTACTACATAATGTTTCTTTTAAACTCTTGTAAATTAGTTTTTCAAAGGTTTCACCATCATTTACTCCTTGATTCGGTAGTTGGTAATAGACTCCAATTACTGATTTTCTTTAACTTTTCTCCCCAATTTTTTTTTAAACGAGAGGCTCTCAATGGGACAAGAAATCTCATCCTCCTGTATATGTTTTTGACATATAGTGTTACTCCATTTCCATTTCTATCTGTTCCTTCTGAACAATTTACATATTTTACTTGCTAAATTTCAATCATAGGAGTCATCACTTCATATATCAATTACCCCTATTAAGTCATATTCATCCTCCTGAATGAAGATTTCCAGTCCTCTTTGTCTCCTTCCTGCGTTCCAGGCACTTATATATAGACACTGGAGTTTATGTGATTTGTGCTTTCTTCATTTTTTTAAAAAAAGACTGTTACTGGGTCCCCGTAGAGCTGCCAGCTCTGTTCCTCTTGTTGTGCATAAGCCTTCATCAATCTTTATTTCTGAGTTTGCATTTCTACCTCTCTTCCCAAAGCATTTCTTCATGCTGTGCCAGACATTCTTCCCAGACCTTGTGAACTGAACACAACATTTGCCAACAGTCCACCTTTTGGACCATAGCCTGTGGTCTGAAAATCCACATCCCTCACATTGACACCACCTTTATAGCCAGTCATTCACTCAGCTCATTCCCTTTCTATCCCTCTCCAGAGCACAGGTAGGGTGAACAAGAAGACATGGAGTGGTAATTGGTGACTCACTTCTTAGAGGAACAGAATCAGCAATCTGCCAACCAGATAAGCTTTTCAGGGAAATATGATTACTGGGCTGGGGGACCTCCCTTATGAGGAAAGGCTAAAACATTTGGGGCTCTTTAGTCTGGAAAAAAAAGGTGCCTGAGGGGGGATATGATTGAGACGTACAAAATTATGCAGGACATGAGTAAAGTGGATAGAGGGAAGCTCTTCTCCCTCTCACAAAATACCAGAACTAGGGGACATCCACTCAAACTGAGGGTTGGGAGAGTGAGAACAGAAAAAAAGGAAATAATTTTTTTACCCACCACATTGTTAGCCTGTGGAACTCCCTGCTACAGGATTTGGTGATGGCATCTAGCCTGGATGCCTTCAAAAGGGGATTGTACAGATTCCTGGAGGAAAAGTCGATCACAGGTTACAAACCATGATGGAGATGTGTAATCTCCAGGCTTAAAACCAGGGTACTTCAAGGGCCAGATTTAGGGAAGTGGTATCAGGAGACAGATATCTAGTCTCATGCGCTCCCAAACGCATCTGGTGGGGCCACTGTGAGATACAGGAAGCTGGACTAGATGGGCCTTTGGACTGATCCAGCATGGCTCTTCTTATGTTCTTATGTTCTTATGTTCTTATGTCTACAAGAACTAGTCATATTTAACCTGGTAAAGAGAAGACTGAAGGGAGTCATGATAGCTAGAGATGGGCATGGAACAAATTTTTAATTCATTTCATTATTCATTATTTGTTTCATTATGGAATGAAAAAACAATGAAGAGACCCATCAAAGAAAAACAAAATGAAATGGAAATTTCTGTTTCGTTCACTTTGTTTTTGTTTTCCCATAGGAATGCATTGAAATGCCGGCACCATTATTTATTTATTTATTTATTTATTTATTTATTTATTTATTTATTTATTTATTTATTTATTTATTTATACTGGTTAAAATCCTTTAGTCAGCTGGCCTAGAGTGCCAAGCACACAGCAGGCATTCCCTCTTTGGACAGTGATTGAGAGCTGTTGACTCAGGAACATAGGTGCTCGGTCGTCTTGAGACGTAATGGCTAACCTGCAACCTATTTCCTGGACTAGGCTCAAGGCTGATTCTCCCCAGACTCCAGATGTTTTGATGGCTACAGGGACAAAGTCAGTTCCTGTTGCCATATCTTCGTATTTTTGTCTTTTTAATTGTTCAGCCGTTGCTGCTGCGGATCCAGCTTTGATGCTGGTGTTTTGTAAGTGGGATGTGGCAAATGTACTGTATTTGGACATGTGGCATCCCACGTTAAGCATCGGCCTTTGCTCCAGGGGATCAAGGTAGTCCCATCTGGTCTTTTGTTACTTCCAGCACACAAATGTAAAGGCTCTCGGGTAGCTGGAAAACCGGCTCTGTTAAGGGCACGATATAAGATGTCATTGATCATGTTGTGTTTGACATGTTTGTCCGAACCAAGTCAGCAAGAGAGGCCATGGTGGCACTGCGAGGTGACAGTTGTACCACAGGGACACACGTGATGGCGAACAATTGGTGCTCCCAAACGGAGACCAACTGCTATTCGAAGAGTGTTGTCATCAAGCTTCAATCCTATATTGGAGAGTGGGAGAGCACGAAGCCAATCTCCTGAGCCTTTCGACTGAGCTGCCAGCACGCACGATCTATTGGGTTGTTGGCTGAGGCCTTAAGTTTTTCCGCTAGGGCTTTGTAGCATGGGTCGTCCCAGGAGCTTTGGGTAGCTTCTGTAGGTGAAAGAGGAGGAGCTGTTGGAGGGTCCAATGAAGATAAGAAGGCTAAGGCTGACCACCTTGAAAGTGCTAGATGGATGAAACTATCTTTCTGGAGGTGGAGGTGCTCAGGGAGGAGATTGAAAATGAGGTCCACAGTACTTGCAGCAGAAGCCAAATAGGTTGAAGGTGCCAGCAAAAGTACATTGCGGATACCCAAGCCTCCCCACCTGACTGGAAGTGACACCTGAAGCCATCTATCTTCATTCAGGTCTGTTTAGAATAGTCGACAAGGTGTCCCTAATCTGTGAAGCAATTTCTATCAGGACCAAACTATCAAAACAAGGCACTGTGCGTAAAAGATAGAGTAGCTGAGGGACTGCTAAAGCGTTACAAAGGAGAAAAAAACCATCATGGGCCGGCAATAAGGCTAAGCGCTTTGACAGCAATTCAAGCTCTTGTTTCTTTGTCCTTAATACTTCATCCAGATGGGGTCCACCAAATAATGGTGCTCCCAGCCGGGTTGATGCAATTGGATCTATTTCTGGGATTATGAGGCCCTGAGAAGTAAACTGGTTTCAGGTTTCATCCGTGTGGCCGATGACTTCACACTTCGATCTATTCATAGTTAGCCCAATTTTATTCGCAGATGCTTCTAGAGCTAAAAAGTCACTGGAAACTATGCTGGCATCATCTCAAGAGTGATATCATCAAGGTATCCTAATATTAGCTCTGATTTAAGGGCAACCAGTGGCTCTTGGATAGCAAGGCAGAAATAAAATGGGCCTAGGGGATCACCCTGTTGAGCCCCCTCAGCTGACATTAATGAAAACTCCCCATGTTGGAGAATGGATGGCTGCTCAAGAGAGGAGATTGCAAATGGAAGTAATTCAGGAAAATGTCTGGCGACTGCCTCCAAGATGACATCTCGACGTACCATATTGAATGCATTACGGAAGTCGATTTTGACTAGCACTTTCCCTCATTCCTGGTTCTGTAGGAATATCCCTGCTGCTCGAACCGCAGCTTCTGCTCCTCCGGAAATTCCAAAACCAAGCTGTCGTGGTGCAAACAGTGCTGAACTTGCTTCCTTTACATGGGCGCAGGCAACTTTTTGCACTGAGGCGCCTCCAAAGGTAGCCTACTGCAATAGGGCGGCAGCCTCCCTTCTTCTTGCTTATGGCGAGTAAATTTGCACCAAAAAGAATGGGTCATACTGCCGCTGGAACCTTTCCTTCAAATAGCATGTTGACAAAATCTGTAATTGCCGCCAGGAGAGGGCTGTTGTCAGTCGTTCCGATCACTAGGTCTTTAAGATGTTGAGGCCGTAGCCCATCAGGGCCAGCCGCTGAACCATTCGGAAAAGGTAGAATGGCCTTCCGGACCACTGCCGGTGTAGTCAAAAGTGGCGGGGTATTAACCATCGGCACCGGGTGACGATCGTCGGGTGGAGGTGGGTGTAAAAGACGTAAATCCGTAAGTGACGAGGCTGTAGGTGTAATTAAGTTATCGTTAGAACTGAGCAGCCTAACTGCACCTCTCACGTCTCCGTCTTCCAGTTTAGCTGCTGCAGCTGCTGCAAGGAATTCCTCCGACGAGCGCTGGGCTCCTCTATCTGAAATGGAATGATCCTTATGGGTTGTTGACAGATTTAAAGGGCCTGTCTGGCTATTA
This sequence comes from Phrynocephalus versicolor, assembly GCA_023846285.1. NCBI lineage: Eukaryota > Metazoa > Chordata > Lepidosauria > Squamata > Agamidae > Phrynocephalus > Phrynocephalus versicolor. Next base: position 49,177,700 of record JAHTLZ010003518.1, on the reverse strand, counting down.
GTTCCAAATTGGTGAGTCTTCCTGACACTGTGGGTAGTTAGATTACGCAATCGGCCTCCCCGGCAAGGTCTTGAAAGGCAAAGACACGAATTTGTTTGTTTGTTTGTTTGTTTGTTTGTTTAATTTTACAAGGCTGACCATGCGGCTCCCTAGGACACTCCAATGGTCACATCTCTCCAAGCTGAAGAGAAGCCATTTATGATCACCCTTTGGGTAGGATCAGCCAGCAATTACAAATCCACAGTTGCTACTATCTATCCCACATTCTACTAACTTCTTTGTAAGTATACCATAGGGAAGCTTATCAATGGTTTTACTGAAATATAGATAAGCAATATTATTAGTGTTCCCCTCATCCACCAGTCCCTTAACTCTATCAAAGAAAGAGATCAAATTAGTCTGGCATGACTTGTTTTTAAGAAACCCGGGTTGACTTCTGGTAAGAGCCCTGTGGCACAGTGGTTACTGCTTGTACTGCAGGTAAAACTGTGCTCACACAACCTGGGGTTCAATCCCAGCTAGCCAGCTCATGGTTGACTCAGCCTTCCATCCTTCTGAGGTCAGTAAAATGAGTACCTAGCTGCTGGGTGTGTGTGTGTGTGTGTAGACTCATTACTGTAATTAGAAACTGTAAAATTGCTCATAGACTTCCTGAAGCGGTACACAGCGGTATATAAGCAGAGCACTTTGCTTTTTTTGCTTTAATGATTTATTGTAATCATTACAGACTTTCTGCTTTATAATCTGAGATTATTATCTAGGACCCTTCCAGGAATTGAAGTCAAGCTCATGGGGTGGTAATTATTTAGGTCCCCCTTGTTTCCCCTTTTTGAAGATGGGGACAACATTTGCCCTCCTCCATTCTATAGAGACTGAAGGGTTGCTAGAAGGAAGGGAGCATCAATTTATTCGTAATTGCTCCTTAGGGTATGACAAGTACCAGTGGGTGCAAACTCATCAAAGGGAGAGCCAATCTGGAAATAAGGAGAAATTTCCTGGTGGTGCGAGCCATTAAAGAGTGGAACAGCTTGCCTCCTGATGCTGTGGGTGCCCCATCGCTGGAGGTTTTCAAGGAAAGATTAGACAGCCATCTGTCTGGGATGGCGATGTGAGGTCTCTTGCCATGAGCCTCAAAAGTCCCTTCCAAACCAACAATGATTCTATGATTTTATGACTATCTGGGTCCCACGGTCATTCCCGGAGCTTCAAACTCTGATGTGATTTCTTGGTTGTGTCATTTGTTTTCACATGGATGAGAAGGAAGGGGTCTGCATCTGTGGGTTTTGTGAGTGATGGCAATCCTTCTGTCATACCCCTAATCTGATTCCAGGGAAACCGAATACTTGGCAGATTCATGGATCTCCCTGGCATATTTCTGTTTCCATCACATGCAGTAAGGAGTGTTGTACTATAGCCACTAATATCTTCTTTTTTGTAGGATATAGGTTCAGTAACTCTGCTGGGCTGAACTCTCGTGTCCCTTGCAGAGTATCCTGTACGTCGTCCTCTGCATGTGGTCTGCCAGAGGACTCCCTTTCAAGATTTTGAAAGGGAGTTTGCCACTGCCTGCACTGGTGAAGAATGTGGTCTTTGTCTTTTGCTCCTAACTGTGTGACTCTTTCTCGTTGTGCTTCCTCCACTATTTTTTTGTCTTCTCAGCAATGTCCTCCTTTGCTTTGTCTTGCTCTTCTTCTTCCTCCAGTGTGTCCCTTGGCTGCTGCTGTTCAAGCATTCTGTCGATATGCTCTTCAGCTTCTGTTATAGCTTTAAACCTGGCCAGTCACTGCTCCAATTCGCTCACTTTTTCTTCCAACTGTGCAAGAATTTTCATTTGAGGCACATGTACACTGTGTTGTTCTTAAATGCAGAGGCAACATTGCATGCACTTTGTGTGTGCCAATACCAATATGTCTCTTCCCTCCACAATCCCTGGTACTTTTTTACATTCTTCTATTTGTCTTTGAGTGCATTTTTCTTTTTCCTGAAGGATGCTGGGAAAGTCCACTAATATATGACCATATATTGAATTGTTTGTTGCCCAGAAGCAACTTAATACCACATAACAGCAATGGATCTTATATACTATTCAGCCAGAGGAAAAAAATTAAATACAGTGGTACCTCATAAAAAGTAATTAATTCGTTCCAAATGAAATTATGTTAAGCAAATTTTCCTTTATACAAATTTCCCATAGGAATGCATTGAAAATGGAGTAATCCCATTTTATGTTGCATAGATTCACCCCATAGGTGATTCTGTTAAGCAAATTTCCCCTATCTCCGGAATTTTTTATGTTGTACAGATTTTATGTTATACAAACCCTTTGTTATACAAGGGTCCACTGTATATGAGTATTGCCATTGCTCGCAACATGGTGTAGCAGATAGAGTGATGCACTAGGAGAACAGGGTTCAAATCCCCACTGAACCATGAAAATACACTGGGGTGGGGAGCAAGTAGTAAAACCACTCCTTAAATATCTTAACTTGAAAATCAGGTTAGCGTTGCTCTACATTGGTTGCAGCTTGATGGCACAGAACACACACACTATTTTTCCCCACCAGTAAAAAGCTGTTCTGGAAAACTGGAATCTTGAAGAAGATAAATGTTATAAGAATGGAATTAAGAAGGATTAGAGTTAACAACATAATCTTTTGTTCTTACAGTTATATACCTCAACTGTTTATTGTAGATTTTATACTTAACTCCATTTTTAATTTGTGTGCACATCTTTTCTTCTGTCTTACTGAAGTCTTTAACAGTCCCAATTCCCTTGGCTTATAATTGTAATTGGCATCTTGTTGAGTGGACTGCACTTAATAGTGTACTGGTGTAGCTATATAGATAAGTATCACTGAATATCACTCAGAGGCCACAGTGATACTGCAGCAGCAGAGGCAGTAATGTTGTAATATTATAGGTAGATCGCAACTACTGAATTACCAATGATCAAAAGAGCCCCCGATATCATTGGCTTAGGTCTGTTTGGGTCATTGCTGGCTTATCAGGCATTTCATGTGTATCCTATAGTTAACTCCTAACCCTGTGGCTGATGATCAACTGGCCTCTCTCTATCAGCAATCTGGTCAGCAGTGTTAGGCATTTGCTGCCATTTCACCTTTTCTCTCATTAATATACAAGGCCATCCAGTAAAACTGAACAGACAATAAAATGAAAGAATGTGCATAAATTAAATATGAAATTTGATGGTGTAGTTATGGCAATCAAATTAGACCTTTCCACAAGGCTGTTAAATAGATTTGTGGAGGATAGGATAGTCCATTGTTACCAGTTGGAGTAACTGTAAGGCAGGGTGGAAACTTTGCACCGTAAAACAAGTAGGGGGTATAATATATCCCTACCATTATTGTCTTTACAATACAAGCGCAGAAAAAAATCTTTTCAAGACAAGACATGCACTTGTGTATGCCTTGCATACAACATGTGTATGCCATGCATACAACTAGGGAGACACTTCTTTTGTTGTTAGTAAAAAACAGAATTATCTGTGGGAACAATGGCTGCTGCTCAGGATGTATGTGCACATGCAGTGTGTTCTAGTTAAGTCTGTGAATGGGTTACCCAATTTGCTTTTCAGTCTAACACGGAGTCTCTGAATCTATCCCGATTTGGTCCACAATTATATGGACCATATTTGTGCTTTGGAGCTGATCTCATTTGTAAAGTTGTAAAGCAAAAATGCATTGTAAAAGCAAAAGAGGTATAACCTTTTTGGTTTTGCACTCAGTGACATGAACCTTGGAGACTTGAAATACCCTAAAGAGAGGGGTAAGTCTACCACATCTCAGATAGGGGTTAATATACTAGTCCCTTTAAATTTTGCTTTTTTTAAAAATTAAGGAAATAATCATAAACTGTGACTTATTCCATTCACTTTTTGACCCAGATCTAAATCAGTCTGTAAATTTGCTTCACTCTAGAAATGAATCTGGCTATTCTGCTTCAATCCTGATGTCTCACAAACTGGGTAGTTCTAACCAGCCAGCATTTGGTGGTAATAGTTATGAACACGTTCTATCCAACTCATCAAATATATTTTTAAAACCACATAACAGTGAAGAACACAAGATAGCATCACAAGACATAGCATAAGAAAGACCTTCATTCATAGTGACCTAGTAAGAGACATGAGTGCAGAATAATGGGAATAATCACATGTAGCCTGGAACACAGTGAGTGACTTTCCTTGGTTTTTGAACAACTTTACAAAGTTCAGGATAAAATAACTAAGAACATTATTTCAACAAATATAAAGACCTTCTTAATGCAAAAGCAGTCCCTACAGATTTGTATTATATATGCACATAACAGTGAGGAATATTAATGAAGAGATAAATAGTGTTTTATTTGGAACTTCAGTGGAACTGCAGTTACTTCAGAAAAAGAAAAATATATATTAAATGCCTGAATATTTCAGTAGTATCACATGAATTACCATATGAAATCACTTCAGTTGTTGCTGTAGTGTTACATTTTTAACTTTAAGTTGTTTGTCTACTGTATTCCATTATTTTTCATTCTGAGTATAGCTTATACCAGTCCAGAACATCATCAGATAAAGCATTAAACTTCAAGAGGAAGAACTAGTGGCAAGGAAAATGTTCTTTTCCTGTTGCCCCTTCCTGAAAATTCCTGAAACTGACCTTAATCCTCCCTTTAAGGATACTCTTTGTTATCAAGGATTTCAGTTGTGGCTGGCAGACCTTGTGCATCTGCTGCATCTGCTTTTTTGTAGTTATGGAATCTAGCCTCAGCCCAATGATCATTTAAACCAGTGGTTCTCAACCTGTGGGTCCCCGGATTTTCCTGGACTGCAACTCCCTGAAATCCCTTCCAGCACAGCGAGTGGTGGAGTCTTCTGGGAGTTGTAGTCCAGGAACATCTGGGGACCCAAAGGCTGAGAACCACTGATTTAAACTTTAAACAGAGGCCTGCCTCTTTTAATCATGGATTGAAACTACAACTATGTGAGGAGCAGCATGCCTGCCCCTGCCCCTGGTGTGCCTATATCTCCAAGGCCCAGAAGTCTCACCTTTACAAGTAAACATAAAGTAGGGATGAAGTTCTACATTGTGCAACTACCTATATAAGCCCTGCATATGTGGTTAGGAATTCTGAGCATTACAGTTTCTGAATCAGTGAAGTAATCTGTGTGCATATACTTATGCCTATATAGAGACTCATTCTCACCTTCAACTGCAGAATTCAAAGTTGGGGTTAAAGGGCTGAATAGTATGTCATAATCCATGGCACAAAGGATGCCAGTTGAGTAAATGGAAGAGCATTAACGGGTCTACGTTCTCTTGCATCTTCCTTTTGAAGATGTCTTTGATTGGTCAAGCAGGCGCTTCCAGAAACATAACGAAGTGCTGGTATGTGTGCAAAGACTGTGTGCTTCATTTACTGGAATAGCTGAAGCATAGGTTTTCCAGTATTAATCGCGACCTCGGGGCCATCAATTTACACATCACCTGGAACGATATCTTAGTGCAATATGACCTCCAGCATTCTAAGGCAGGACTGGGCAAATGTGCCATTTGTGTGGCCATGTGTGTGTGTGTTTTAAATTTTGCCTACAATGTCCATTAATTCTAGTTAGCACTAGCAATGATGAGGGCTTATGGCACTTGCAATTCAAAAACACCTTGAGGGCCACAGTTCCTGACCCGTAGTATAGATAGTCATTTTCTCAGTTCTGTTTCATTATTATTCCACAGTTCCATATTAGGCTATGCTCACAAATCCAAAATGTCCCTCCACTTTCTCATGTTTTCCATTTCGCAAAAGATTGTGTGACTGTATCATGTCATTGATATCCCATGGCAGGTATTCAGACCTCTATATTCAGTCTTGCATTTTAAACATGAAGTGACTTGCAATTGTTTATCCACACATCCACTATATAAAATTCTGGTTTCACAAATGTCATTTCTCATTACCTCTTCCTACCTTTAAAAAAATTATTATAGAGACATTTATTTTTCAATCAAGTCTAAATGATGTCCAAACACAGATTTAAGGTGCTGGTGACTTTTCTCCTGATAAATCATTATCAGTGGGGAGATACCAGCCCACCACTGCATTACTCATCATGATGCATGACCAGTGGGGCCATGGGCCTGTGTGCTTCAAACTGTGGCATTCTCTCATCTCCTTTCTCTTCCTTAATTTATCTGGTGTGATTTATGGACATCAATGGGGTCAATAATGTGTTGGTTGTTTTTCAAGAATCCCCTCTAAAAAACCCCCAAGATACTTCTTTGACATCACAGATCTTCCTTTTTGCACCACTGTAGAGCTATGTGCCAAAGGATAAGAACATAAGAACATAGGAAGAGCCATGCTGGATCAGGACAAAGGCCCATCTAGTACATCTTCCTGTATTTCACAGTGGCCCCACCAGATGCGTTTGGGAATGCATGAGACTAGATATCTGTCTCCTGATACCACTTCCTTAAATCTGGCCCTTGAAGTACCCTGGTTTTAAGCCTGGAGATTACACATCTTCATCGTGGTTTGTAACCTGTGATCGACTTTTCCTCCAGGAATCTGTCCAATCCCCTTTTGAAGGCATCCAAGCCAGATGCCATCACCACATCCTGTGGCAGGGAGTTCCAAAAACTAACAACGCGCTGGGTGAAAAAATATTTTCTTTTGTCTCTTCTTACTCTCCCAATTTGAGTGTATGTCCCCTAGTTCTGGTATTTTGTGAGAGGGAGAAGAGCTTCCCTCTATCCACTTGACTCATGCCCTGCATTATTTTGTATGTCTCAATCATATCCCCCTTCAGGCGCCTATTTTCCATACTAAAGAACCCCAAATGTTTTAGCCTTTCCGCATAAGGGAGGTGCCCCAGCCCAGTAATCATTTTGGTCACTCTCTTCTGCACCTTTTCCAGTTCCACTATGTCTTTCTCGAGATGTGGTGACCAGAATTGTACACAGTACTCCAGGTGCGGCCTTACTATTGTTTTGTATAATGGCATTATAATGTTGGCTGTTTTATTTTCAACCCCCTTTTTGATAATCCCTAGCATGGAATTGGCCTTCTTCACTGCTGCCACACATTGGGGAGACACCTTCATGGAGCTGTCCACCAACACACCAAGATATCTTTCCTGATCTGTCACGGATAACTCAGAGCCAATGAGTTGATAGATAAAGTTTTGATTTTTTGCCCCAATATGCATTACTTTATATTTGGCTACATTAAAACGCATTTGCCATTTCGTAGCCCATTCCCCCAGTTTGGAGAGATCCTTCTGGAGCTCTTCACAAGCTTCTCTGGTTTTTACCACATGGAAAAGTTTTGTGTCATCTGCAAGCTTGGCCACCTCACTGCTTATCCCTGTCTCCAGGTCATTTATGAACAGATTGAAAAGCACCGGTCCCAGGACAGAGCCCTGGAGCACACCGCTTTTCACCTCTCTCCATTGTGAATATTTCCCATTGACACCTACTCTTTGTTTCCTGGATCTCAACCAGTTCTCAATCCACAAGAGGACCTGCCCTTTTATCCCCTGACTGTGCAATTTTCTCAGCAGCCTTTGGTGAGGGACTGTGTCAAAAGCCTTTTGAAAATCCAGATAGACTCTATCCACCAGTTCACCCAAATCCACATGCCCGTTGACCTTTTCAAAGAATTCTAAAAGGTTTGTCAGACAAGACCTACCCTTGCAGAAGCCATGCTGATTTTTTCTCAGCAAGGTTTCTTCTTCGGTGTGTTTTAAGATTTTCTCTTGGATGAGGCTTTCCACCATCTTCCCTGGGACAGATGTAAGGCTAACTGGCCTGTAGTTTCCCAGGTCCCCCCTCCTTCCTTTTTTAAAAATTGGTGTGACATCTGCTATCCTCCAGTCCCCCGGCACTGTGGCCGTTTTAACAGACAAGTTGCATATTACCGATAAGAGATCTGCAATTTCATTTCTCAGTTCCCTAATAACCCTTGGGTGGATGCCATTTGTGCCAAGTGACTTGTTAATCTTCAATTTATCAATTAGTACTAAAACATCCTCTCTTTTAACCTGTATTTGATATAATTCTTTAGTCAAGGGGGTCCGTTCAGGCAGCGGAATCTGCTCACAGTCCTCTGTTGTAAAGACAGATGCAAAGAACTCATTTAATTTCTCTGCAATTTCCAAGTCCTCCTTAATCTCCCCTTTCCTCTCTCATCATCCAGAGGGCCAACTGGTTCTCTGGCAGGTTTTCTACTTCTAACATATTTAAAGAAGCTTTTATTATTACCCTTTATATTGCTAGCCATGCATTCCTCAAAATCTTTCTTTGCCTCTCTTATCATCTTACATTTCTTTTGCCAGAGTTTGTGTTCCTTTTTATTTTCCTCATTTGGGGAGGATTTCCATTTACAGAAAGACCTCTCCTTGCACTTTAGAGTCTCTCTAACTCCACTCATTAACCATGCTGGTGCCCTTTTGGACTTAAATGAGCTCTTCTTTCTTTGTGGTATGCACTTGTGCTGGCCCTCTGTTACCATTGTTTTAAACAGGTTCCATGCACTCTGAAGAGATTGGATTCTTCCAACCTTCCCCTTCAATTTCTTTCTAACTAGTTTCCTCATCTGAGGGAAGTTTGCCCTTTGAAAATCAAGGGTTTTTATGTCTGATTTGCTTGACACTCTTCCTCCAACTTGCATGGCAAAGGAGATTGCAGCATGGTCACTGTTCCCCAGAGTCTCTGTGACATTCACATCCCTGACCAGGTCCTGAGTGTCAGACAGTATTAGATCCAGAGTTGCCTGTTCTCGGGTGGGCTCCATGACAAGTTGCTCTAAGACACAGTCATTCAGCAAGTCAAGAAACCCAGTTTCTCTTTCTTGCCCGGAGCTCGCATTGGCCCAGTCAATGTGGGGATAATTGAAGTCCCCCATGATTACTATCCTATCCTTTTGAGACACCTCCATGATTTGTCTCCTCATTTCAAGGTCCCCCTCAAGTTTTTGATCTGGTGGGTGATAGCATACCCCAACTATCACATCACTCCTTGGACCTGGGAGTGTAACCCACAGTGATTCTATGGTGGAGTCAGACTCTCTGTCAATCTCCATTCTGCTGGATTTTACCCCTTCTTTAACGTAGATGGCCACTCCCCCTCCAACCAGCCACTCTCTATCCCTTTTATAGAGTTTATAGCCTGGGATTGCTTTATCCCACTGGTTCTCTACATTCCACCAGGTTTCTGTTATGGCTATTATATCAATGTTATCCCTAGCTGCCAAATGTTCAAGTTCTCCCATTTTTGGTCGGAGGCTTCAGGCATTGGCGTAGAAGCACCTGTACAGTGGGTTCTACAACAACAGCTGCTGCTTTGTTCTCCCCCCCCCCCCACAGCTATTATTTTCAGTAGACAAGCTATCACATTCCATTATTCTCCCAGTACTAATCCCTGCTATGTCATCTCTATGTGATTCTCTACCCTTTCCAACCAGATTCCCTGTGCATGAGGTGTTCCAAACCGGATGCCACTCAGCTCCTGTCGGCTTTCCCCCAGTTATCAGTTTAAAAGCTGCTCTGTAGCCTTTTTGAGGTTAAGTGCCAGCAATCTGGTCCCATCATGATTCAAGTGCAACCCGTCCCTCCTGAACAGGTTTGGCTTGTCCCAAAATGTTCTCCAGTTCCTGACAAATCTAAAGCCCTCCTCTCGACACCATCGCCTCATCCACGCATTGAGGCTTCTGAGCTCTGCCTGCCTGGCAGGTCCTGCATGAGGAACAGGTAGCACTTCTGAAAATGCTACCTTGGAAGTCCTGGACCTCAATCTTCTTCCTAACAACCTGAACTTGGCTTCCAAGACTGACCACTTGGCCTTCCCGACATCATTGGTACCAACATGTACCATGACCACTGGCTCCTTCCCAGTTCTCTCTAATAAGCTATCTAGATTTCTTGTGATGTCTGCAACCTTTGCACCTGGCAGGCAAGTGACCATACGGTTATCATGCTCATCACAATTTCATCCCTCCGTATTTCTAATTATAGAATCCCCTAGCAGAAGGAGCTTCTACATGTACCTGATCCTGTGTCTCATCAATTGTGATGAGGGAGAGATCCTCAGGTGGAACCAGTTGTTCCTCGGTGTGTGCCTCATGAGGTGTGATGAGGGAAAGAGCCTCAAATTGATTGTGCAATATGAGACTCTCTGAGAGATCCCTTGGCCTTCTACTCCCTTGAGTCACATTCCTCCACACATCTACCTCCTGGGTTGGGGAAGTGATTAAATCCTCAGAAGTGTACCCTGTCTCTTCTTGGACCTGGATAGTCTGTTCCGCTCTGTCCAAGAACCACTCAAGCTCCTTAATATGTTGCTGGTTCGATATGCAAGCCTCTAGCTCCTGGACCTTCTCTTCTAATAGTGCAACCAGCTTGCACTTGCAGCAAGTGTAGTTCTCTATGCGTTTTGTCAAGATGACAAACATGGCACAAGTGTTACAGGTAACTACAGCTGCTCCCCCAGACTCCATTTTAATGAGTGCAGTATTCTGGGCCTTGGAGATTTTACAGTGTTACTAGCTACTACTCTAGAAATAATAATCTAGTACCAGTGTTCCTCTTTTTATGTCAAAAATAGAGCCGGTGAAACAGCCCTAGCTGAACTGCTCCAACCCAGAAACTTACCAGTGCTGTCTTCTTTCTCTATGATTTCTCTGGTGTAGTGTGTGGACATCATTGGAGTGGATAATTTGTTGGTGGTTTTGCAAGAATCCCCCATAAAACCCTATGAAAGTATGTGGATCCTTTATTGATTTCACCTTTTATTTTCTTCGAACTTTTCCCATTACATTCTTGTTGGAAATCTTAAGGCAAGTTATCCTTTGGCATTATGAGGAAGTGAGACATTGCTAAGTAAATGTAAAAAGAATAATAATGGAGGCGAAAAAAAATAGCAGCAGCCAAAAAGGGGGTTGCAATGGTAACATGCAAAAGATATTCCAGGACACAGAACCCAAAACAAAAATTAATGCAGGTCCCAATGTGGAATATGAAAAGTAGTATTCCACAGTTGGCAGGTTAGAATCATAGAGTTGGAAGAGACCTCAAGTGCCATCTAGTCCAACCCCCTGCCATGCAGGAACCCCCATCACAATATTTCCGACAGATGGCCATCCAGCCTCTGTTTAAAAAACTCCAAAGAAGGAATTTGTTAGACCTTGCATTCTAAGCTGAGTTGGACTGCCAGCATATATCAGGATAGTTAAAATCTCCCATTAGTACTACATCTCTCCCTTTTGACTGTGTGGCCATCTGCTCACAGAAGGCATCATCCCACTCTTCCGGCTGGCTTGGGGGTCTATAACATACCCCCACTGTGACATCCCTCCTAGTTTTTTAACCCTGATTTTCACCCAAATACTCTCAACATGGTTCCTCTGCTGTTTATCTTGTATTTCCTCAGCAGTATAAATGTCCTTAATATATAAAGCTACACCTCCTCCTTTCTTACTCAGCCTGTTCCTTTGAAACAGGTTATACCCTCCAATGACTACATTCCAATCATACGTCTCATCCCACCATATTTCAGTGATTGCAATTATGTCATATCTATTTTGCTGTATTAGGAGTTCAAGCTCTTCTTGTTTGTTCCCCATGCTCTGTACATTGGTGTAGAGACATTTGAGGCTGCGTGTGCTTCTTACATGTCCTTTGCTTAACCTGTTTTTCCTGTGGGGACAATGTGAGTTGGAACATGCAGTGTCTGAACCCAGCATTATTGTGCCTTGAAGTTCATTTTCTTTCAGAAAAGCCAAGAGAATTTAAGAATATTAATAAAGGATGATGGGCGTATAACATTGCCCTTATCTACCAATATATACAGTACTTGTTTTAAAAATGCAAGTTATTTCTATCATGTAAAAATACATCAGTATGGAGTAAAAATAAATATGCACAGAACTGCAGGAAAATCCCACTTAGTGCTGGGCAAAAAGAATGTTCTTACAGATACATAAAACCAACATTGTATTCCCATGGATTTTGCACACAGACCTCTTCCTCTTTTTTGGGTACAGAAGCCTTTGTGCAAATGAAGTCCCCAAGATATTGAGATGGTTGGCTGCGGCATCGATTGCCCATTCAGAAAGACCACTCTCTCCCCAAGAAACAAACATGAGATGAAGAAAAGAACTGGCAACATATCTGAAAGCTTGTGATCCTGGAATGCTTTCTGTTTTACGCCTGGAGGAAAAAGTGATGAGACACAAGTGGAGGACAAGATGACATCTTTCTGAAGCACTTGAACCTAAAGCCTGGGTGCCCGATAGGAGCTTATTTTCATGATGAAAGCAACTCTTCTGCATAATGAATAAAGATAAGATATTTGTGAAATGAAATATGCCACTGTCCCCTTTCATTTTTGAAAGAAATGACTTATTCCCATGAAAAATCTGTCAACATGGTGCATTTCTTTCACCACAGCGTTAGCACATTTTCTTGACAGTTTATTAAAGTTTCACATAGAAGTCATGCAGATTAGTTTAAATATCTTATTTTGCCTTAACACTAGATTCTTGGGTGCTTTTTTTAAGTAATAAAAATGAGGAACAAAGTCTTCTTGTTCATTCATCATCATTTGACTGTGAGCTTGCAGTATGCCAAAAATAGTAAACACTTGTGGAATCTATAGTAATTGAAAGCAACAGTAAATTACATTTTAAGTGCTCATCAAGGTGAGAAGGGGGCTCTTCAACACCTCCTCATACTCTCTTGTTAGGAAATGTGCCAAAGGAGCTGAATATGAAAGTTCAGACATGGTGCCAGTTTCCACCTTTCTCTTTTGCCTCATGGGATGCAGAAACAGAACAGTGCTGAGTGACTGCCTAACCCAACTTTAGGAAACATGCTCTATTCTCTGGCCAAGAAGCAAAATCTGAAGCCTACTATCTTGAACTCACTGCAGTCTCCAATGGGCCTGGAACAGAGTAAGTTGGCATGTACACATAGGCATCATTTTTGAAATGTCTATGCTTCTTCTGCACCATCCTCAGCTCTATAATGCCCAGGTACATGAAAACTCCTTTAGAGTCAAATGCGAGCTTAGGGTGTTTTTTTTTTAGGGATCTAGCAGAGGTATCATTCACCCTTGTCTTTGCTTTGTGTGCAGTATAAGCTTGTTTTATTTTTCAGCAATATTAAATCATGCCACTCTCACACTCCCTTTTGATAGGTACATTCCCCTGTCTTGCACAATAATGAGTTTAGCCTTTTTGGTATTTCTCAGAAAATATCTTAGAAAACCTCTGTCCTTCTTTCATTCTATCCCAAACTCCACCCCAGAAAGATCAGAATAACCCTCTCTGTCATGTTATACAGCAATCCCTTCTCCTGATGGACCCATCTGCTGTAGGATTAATCCCTGATTGTGGATGTGCAGGGCTTGGCAGCAGCCTGGAGTGAATTTGCACAGCTAAAACTGGTGCACCAATTGTACCGATTCCTGGATGTGGCCATGATGACACATGACCTAGTTACATCTCAGATGGATTACTGCAACATGCTTTAAGAACATAAGAACATAAGAAGAGCAATGCTGGAACAGGCCAAAGGACTGTCTGGTCCAGCTTCCTGTATCTCACAGTGGCCCCACCAAATGCCTCTAGGATCACACAAAACTAGATATCTATCTCCTGATAACACTCTCCTGCATCTGGCCCTCTTGAAGTTTTGTGTCATCTGCAAACTTGGCCATCTCATGGCTTATCCCTGTCTCCAGGTCATTTATGAATAGATTGAAAAGCACTCATCCCAGGACAGATCCCTGGGGCACACCTCTCTCCATTGTGAAAATTGCCCACTGACACATACACTCTGTTTCCTGGATGTCAAACAATTCTCAATTTATAAGAGGACCTGCCCTCTTATTCCCTGACTATGGAATTTTCTCAGCAATCTTTGGTGAGGGACTGTGTCAAAAAGCCTTCTGAAAATCAAAATAGATAATATCCACCGGTTAACCCAAATCCACATGCCTGTTGTCCTTTTCAAAGAATTCTAAAATGTTTGTCAGGCAAGACTTATCCTTACCGAAGCCATGCTGGTTTTCTCTCAAAATGCTTGTTCTTCTATGTGTTTTAAGATTTTCTCTTGGATGAGGATTTCGACCATCTTCCCTAGAACAGATGTAAAGCTAATCAGCCTGTAGTTTCCCAGGTCCCCCTCCTTCCTTTTTTTATAAAATGGTGGGATATCCGCTATCCTCCAGTCCTCTGGCACTGTGGCCGTTTTAAGAGACAACTTGCATATTTTTATTAAGATATCTGCAATTTAATTTCTCAGTTCCCTAATAACCCTTGGGTGGATGCCATCTGGGCCTGGTGATTTCTTGATCTTCAATTTATCTAGTAAACCTAAAGCATCCTCTTTTTAAATCGATATTTGATTTAATTCTTTAGTCAAGAGGGACCATTTGGGCAAAAGAATCTGCCCAACATCTTCTGTCATGAAGACAGATACAAAGAAGTCATTTAATTTCTCTGCAATTTCCAAGTCCTCCTTTACCTCCCCTTTTCCTCCCACACCATCCAGAGAACCAACTGGTTCTCTGACAGATTTTCTATTTCTAACATATTTAAAGAAGCTTTTATTATTTCCCTTTTATTGCAGCCATGCATTCCTCCTAGTCTTTCTTTGCCTTTTATCAGCTTTTTACATTTCTTTTGTCAGAGTTTCTGTTCCTTTTTATTTTCTTTATTTGGGAAGGATTTCCATTTATGGAAAGACCTCTCCTTGCCCTTTAGAGCCTCTCTAACTTCACTTGTTAATCATGCTGGTGCCCTCTTGGACTTAGAGTAGCTCTTCTTTCTTTGTGGTATGCACTTCCGCTGGGCCTATACTACAGTTGTTTAAACAGACTCTATGCATTCTGGAGAGATTTGATTCTTTTTACCTTCCCTTACAATTTTTTCTCTGTAGTTTCCTCATCTGAGGGATGTTCGCACTTTGGAAATCAAGGGTTTTTGTGTCTGATTTGCTCATCACTTCCCCCCCAAAAAAAAATCCATGGCAAAGGAGATTGCAGCATGGTCACTGTTCCCCAGAGGCTCATTGACATTCACATCCATGACCAGGTCCTGAGTATTGCACAGTATTAGATCCAGAGTTGCCTGTTCTCAGGTGGGCTCCATGAGAAGTTGCTCTAAGGCACAGTCATTCAGCATGTCAATGTGACAAAACCCTGGAAACAGGAGTAATGAATATACAAATCATCAGCCAATCCCAGCAGGAGGGCGGGAAATGGTATGATATAAAAAGGGTGGAGCCTAGTCAGTTGAAGCAGTTCAGTTGAGTTAAGTTAAGTTGAAGGTTTGGAGAGTGAGTGCTGGGAGAGAGCACTGCTCTGTGAGAGTTCTGTCAGGCAGTGAGGGCTATACTGTTTACTAGTTATTAAAGACAGGGGGGCTGGAAGACTTGATGAAATCTATTATATGTTAAAGGCAATGCATACCATCCTCAGATATTGTTATATTTATTATTTTCTCAATAAACTTTGTTGTTATTTTTATCTTATACATCTGAGTCTGTTTCAATTCAGGAGGCGACGATTTTAAAAGGTGGCAGCATTACTAAGTGAATAAAAGGTGGCAGCATTACCATTTCCAACACAATTACACATGTAAAAGGGAGGTGTCGTCACAATTTGGTGGCACAGCAGTGGGATGTCGAAATAAACCCAGTTGTGCCTTTGAAAACCCAGTCTCTGAAAGGGGTGACATCACAGTCAAGAGACCTGGTTTCTCTTTCTTGCTGCATACTTGCATTGGCCCAGTCAATGTGGGGATAATTGAAGACCCCCATGATTACTATCCTGTCCTTCTTAGACCTCCATGATTTGTCTCCTCATTTCACAATCCCCCTCAAGTTTCTGATCTGGTGGATGATAGCACACCACCACTATCACATCACTCTGTGGACTTGGTAGTATAACCCATGGTGATTCTATGGTGGAGTCAGACCCCCTGTCAATCTCCATTCTGCTGGATTTTACCCTTTCTTTAACATAGATGCCCACTCCATCTCCAACCTGCCTTTCTCTATCCCTCATATAGAGTTTACAGCCTAGGATTGCGGAATCCCACTGGTTCTCTGAATTCCTCATGTTTCTCAACTTTTTAAATTCATTTTCTACACTGTTGCATAAAACAAATATATTGCTTGTCTTCTGTCATGTTACAGCTTCAATTAGTTTGCCCCAACATTTGAGCCCAATATAATTCATATCTCCCTTCTAAGCTTAAATGAGCATACTTTCATACCTAGTTTCCCTACTATCTCACCCCTCTTCTATCTATTTTTACTTACATGTATGAGAGGGTATCCAAAACTTTTAATTATCACCATGAAATAAAAAAAAATACAATAGTCACTTGCAGTGGTCAAAGTTAGTTCTTCTCCACATAGTCTCCCTACAGAGTCACACATTTTTGCCAGCGTTTCTTCACCTGTTTCAAGCCCTCTTTGTTGGAAATTGCAGAGAAATTAAATGAGTTCTTTGCATCTGTCTTCACGACAGAGGACTGTGAACAGATTCCGCTGCCTGAAAGGCCCCTCTTGACTAAAGAATTAAATGAAATACAGGTTTAAAAGGAGGATATTTTTGGACTAATTGATAAATTGAAGATTAACAAGTCACCAAGCCTAGATGGCATCCACCCAAGGGTTATTAGGGAACTGAGAAATGAAATTGCAGATATCTTAACGGTAATATGAAACTTGTCTCTTAAAACGGCCACAGTGCCGGAGGACTGGAGGATAGCAGATGTCACACCAATTTTTAAAAAAGGAAGGAGGGGGGACCCGGGAAACTACAGGCCAGTTAGCCTTACATCTGTCCCAGGGAAGATGGTAGCCTCATCCAAGGGAAAATCTTAAAACACATCGAAGAAGAAACCTTGCTTAGAGAAAATCAGCATGGTTTCTGCAAGGGTAAGTCTTGTCTGACAAATCTTTTAGAATTCTTTGAAAAGGTCAACAGGCATGCAGATTTGGGTGAACTGGTGGATATAGTCTATCTGGATTTTCAAAAGGCTTTTGACACAGTCCCTCACCAAAGGCTGCTGAGAAAATTGCACAATCAGGGAATAAGAGGGCAGGTCCTGGTTGAGATCAAGGAAACAAAGAGTAGGTGTCAACGGGAAATTTTCACAATGGAGAGAAGTGAAAAGTGGTGTGCCCTAGGGATCTGTCCTGAGACCAGTGCTTTTCAATCTGTTCATAAATGACCTGGAGACAGGGATAAACAGTGAGGTGGCCAAGTTTGCGGATGACACAAAACTTTTCTGTGTGGGGAAAAAACAGAGAAGAGTGTGAAGAAATCCAGAAGGATCTCTCCAAACTGGGGGAATGGGCTGCAAAATGGCAAATGCATTTTAATGCAGCCAAATGTAAAGTAATGCATATTGGGGCAAAAAAATCCAAACTTCATCTATCATCTCATGGGCTCTGAGTTATCCGTGATGGATCAGAAAAGAGATCTTGGTGTGTTGGTGGACAGCTCCATGAAGGTGTCTCCCCAATGTGTGGCAGCAGTGAAGGCCAATTCCATGCTAGGGATTATCAAAAAGGGATTGAAAATAAAACAGACAACATTATAATGCCATTATACAAAGCAATAGTAAGGCCGCACCTGGAGTATTGTGTACAATTCTGGTCACCGCATCTCAAGAAAGACATAGTGGAACTGGAAAAGGTGCAGAAGAGAGCGACTAAAATGATTACTGGGCTGGGGCACCTCCCTTATGCGGAAAGGCTAAAACATTTGGGGCTCTTTAGTCTGGAAAAAAGGCGCTTGAGGGGGGATATGATTGAGACATACAAAATAATGCAGGGTATGAGTAAAGTGGATAGAGGGAAGCTCTTCTCCCTCTCACAAAATACCAGAACTAGGGGACATACACTCAAATTGAGGGCTGGGAGAGTAAAAACTGACAAAAGAAAATATTTTTTCACCCAGCGCGTTGTAAGTCTATGGAATTCCCTGCCACACAATGTGGTGATGGCATCTGACCTGGATGCCTTCAAAAGGGGATTGAACAGATTCCTGGAGGAAAAGTCCACCACAGGTTACAAACCATGATGGAGATGTGTAATCTCCAGGCTTAAAACCGGGGTACTTCAAGGGCCAGATGCAGGGGAGTGGTATCAGGAGACAGATGTCTAGTCTCGTGTGCTCCCAGACGCATCTGGTGGGGCCACTGTGAGATACAGGAATCTGGATTAGATAGGTCGTTGGCCTGATCCAGCATGGCTCTTCTTATGTTCTTATGTTTTTATGTTCTTAAGTCCTCTGCTTTGCTTGAAAACCACTGTTCCACTTCAAAAATGACATCCTATCTGTCGTAAAATCACCGACCACGAAGTAGTTTCTTCATCTCGGGAAAGAGGAAGAAGTCGCTTGGTGCAAGATCAGGTGAATAAGGTGGATGCTGCAAACGTTCATAGCCTAAATGGTGGGCGGTGACAATGGATGCTTGGGCTGTATGGACTGGTGCATTGTCGGCCAGGAGACGGACACCTTTGCTGATCATGCCATGATGTTTTTGTTTCCATGCATCATGCAGTTTCTCCAGAAGGTTGCAGTAGTAATTGCTGTTGATGGTCTCACCCTTCAGAAGGTAATCAGTTAAGATTACCCTGCAGCTATCCCCCAAAATGGACAGCATCACCTTCCCGGCAGATTTCTGGGCCTTCACCTTATTGGGAGGGAGGAGGATGGATGTTTCCACTCCTTGCTCATTTCTTTGGTCTCCGGATCGTAGAGGTTTACCCAGCATTCATCCATACTGACGAGATGAGCAAAAAAATTGTCTTCATTCTGCTCCAACAGAGTCAAATTCTGCTGGGAAAAGTCATGGCAAGTTTGCTTTTGAAGAGGTGTCAACAAGCGAGGTACCCAGCATGCAGACACCTTATTCACGTGCAGTTCCTCGTGAATAATCCTCCATGCAGTTCCGTAACTTAGTCCAGTCTCCGCCATCACTCTTTCCATGGTCGATCTTCTGTTGTCGAGGATAAGGGCCTCCACTTCACCATGGCAAGACCGTCCTTGATTGGGGGTCTAGCCGCTTATGGCTCATCTGTCAGGGACATGTGACCACTTTGAAAGTTCCTCTTCCACCTCACAACTGTTCCATATGATGGGCTTTCATCCCCATAGACAGCTTTCATTTTGTCGTGGATTTGGCGTGCATTGTTGCCCTTCAAATGGAGGAACTTTATGACGCTTCGAGCTTCAATTTTGTTCATCATGCAGGTTGATGTCTTCTACAGCCTGTGGGAAGAAAACCACTTTTGATAAAGATTTGATATTTGCACAAGTATGCATGGCAATGACACTGATTATGCACAAAAAGTTTCATGTAAATATCTGTATAACTTCTTTATTATAATTTAAATTGCTTCTCCAGGTCCACCACCAAGGCATCAAGGGAACGAACCCATTCACTGACCTCATGGAGCTCCTTGCAGCAAGGACATACCCATGTCTTTTGCCCAAGTGGCAAATAAGCATACATATGGCACTCAGTGAAAAACACTGGATAGCCTCCACCCTTGCTGGCTGTCTGAGTGCATGCTGGAGGTTACTGAGAGGGTTGTGAATCCTCTTTGTAGGGGAAGTTGTAGTATCCGGGCCCTGGCTTCAAGGAGGCTTGGCTTTTATGTTCTTCCTTAACACTTACCTTTGCCCTTTGAATAAAACAAATGTACTTTATTAAAAATTTGCGTGGAGCCTCCCCTTAGCCTCCCCAGTGAACTCCCCCAGGAAACTCCTGTTTGCTCTCCCTGTTTGCTTGCTCTGGTTGCTCACTCCCTGGCTCTGCTTCAGCTTCAATTGCTGTTCTCTGCTTGGCGTTAGGAACCAAAAGCTTTGCATTGGATTGCCTTTGAAAAATGTTCACAAACGTCAGTAGGCCCAAAATGCTGCAATCAGATTGTTAATTGGAGCTGCTTACAGAGATCTCCTAACTCATCTGTAACAGCAGCTCAATGGACTGCCAGATTTGTTTCTTGGCACAGTTCAAAGTGCTGGTTTTAATGTATAAAGCCCAAATGGGTCTAGTCCAAGCTATCTCAAAGAACACATCTCCCTTTATGAGCCTGCCAAGGTTTTAAGTTCATCAGGAGAGGCCTTTCTCTCGGTGCCACCATCACAGGTACATTTGGTTGCGTCATGGGAGAGGACCTTCTCTGTCTCTGAAATCCAACTCTGGAATTCCCATGGGAAAGCAGACTGGCCCCACAAACAAGCAAAAAATCTTTTCAGTCAGCCTTCCTTCAAGTGATTGGCTAGGTATTTTTTTTAAAAAAGGAACCCCCCACTCTTGCCCCCTTTCTCTGTATGTGTACACACAAACACACACACACACACACACACACACACACAGAGAGAGAGAGAGAGAGAGAGAGAGAGAGAGGTACTTCTTAAAATGAATTTAGTTTGTTCTACAGTTCCCATAGGAGCTCATTGAAAATGGATTAATATGTTCTGGAGGCTATCGCTCACTGCTTTTTATGGAAACTTTGTCTTACAAAACACGGCTTCCCATAGGAATGCACTACAGAGACTAGAGTAAAGACCTGGTTACATGCAGGACAGGTTTTCATCTTGTGAAACATCTCATAGGGATTTTTTTTGTCATGAGTTTTTTTTCTTACAAGGCATTTGTCTTAAGAAATACCGCTCTGTGTCTGTGTGTTTTTTTCTTCTTTTCCTCAGTGTTTGTTCCACTTGGTTGTGGGGTCTGTTACTCTTGTTTTGGACTTCCATTTTGCGCAGTCATGGGCTAGGTCTGAGTGAATCCAGTGCTGTTTTTGGACATCTCCTCAGTCCAGATCCACTGACCTCCGGGGTGAGACCCTTTCTGGCCAGAGTTTCCTCAGTGGCATGCAAGACATGTCCATACCACTGTAGTCAGGCTTCAGATCTTGTTAGCATTTGATGCAATGCTCTATTTTGCTTGTATGTCATCATTGCACACATGATCCTTTCGTGTGAGCCCAGAGATCCATTGCAGCATTTTTGTCTCCATCACAGCAGGGTGTTGCTGGCCAGCATTCTGCACTAGGGATGGACTATTCCTTTCAGAAGCTACCAGTTCCAAAATGATATGTGTGAGCCCAGGTGGTGTTCGGAAGCCCCCGAAATGCAATCAGCCAATCCCTTACCTTGCTTTGAGCCCACACGGGGCTGAGCTCCAATGAAGAAGAAGAAGCCTCTGACTTCATCGTTCTGCAGGGAAATGCATCATCCCATCTCCCTGGCCAGCAACAGGGAGAAGGAACAATGTATGTATGTATGTATGTATGTATGTATGTATGTATGTATGTATG
>JAHTLZ010003518.1:49137501-49156335 GCA_023846285.1 Phrynocephalus versicolor | reverse complement strand
GTATGTATGTATGTATGTATGTATGTATGTATGTATGTATGTATGTAGCAGGAGAAAAGAAAACTTTCATACATTCCCAATATACAGCTGACAGTCCATTGACATACGTTATATAAGCTTATTTTAAATTCTATTCTGTATATATTATTCTGAGCAGTGACACTTTTTAGTTTTAAAACATGAACTCCACTTTTTTACATAACACTTTTTGTTCAACTTGTTCTGTAACCCTTCTGGCAAAATAATTTTCCACTTTTTTTGCAAATTCTCTAGCTGATCTTTCACCAGACATGTCTCCATTTCCCACTTTGTACCCATTGCTACCCTGGCTCCTGTCAACATGTAGCTGAAAAGCTCTTGTGACCATTTACCCAGATTATCTGGTTCTATTGCCAAGAGCATGGTATCGGGTTTCATTTCAAAATCAGCCTTCAGAATCTTTTGCATTTCAGAATGGATGTCTTTCCACAATTTCTTTGTCTTTTTAGAAGCCTACCACAAATATGAGCCTTGGGTTCTTGGCACTTTCAACAAAGACCTGTGTAACATTTATCTATGTTTTTATCCATGGAGTTATAGACCATTGATAATACATTTTATACTCTTTTTTCTTAAAGATTGACTTGCAGTACATATTATAATTTTGTCCCTAGTTTTGAGGGTTTTGAGGGTTATCACTTTCCCTAGATTCTTCATCCACTTGAACATATCAGGTTTAACTGGTTCCCTGTTGGATTAAAATTGAAGTAGTAGCTTGCATATAGTAGTTCTTACTCTGTTAATTTTCTTAATCTTCCTCTGTTATCTTGTGTGGCCTCTTTATACCTTGAAATTAAGGTAAGATAGCCAACTTATCTCTCCCTTCATGCCCTAAGCACATCCGATCTCTCCTGATTTCGGAAGCTAAGCAGGGTCAGCCCTGGTTAGAACTTGGATGGGAGACCACCAGGGAATACCAGGTGCTGTAGGCGCCTGGAGTAGGAACTGGAAAACCACTACAGTATTCCTATCAAGAAAACTCCATGGACGTGGAGTCATGAAGAGTCAGTCACAACTGTAACAACACAACACAGAGAGAGAACAAACTTATCTTTTTTTATTTTTCCTTTGTAACTTACCAAGATTTAATTCCCATAGGAATTCCCACCTATGAATCTCCTGAAAGGTTATCAAGTCATGTGCCTTTGTCTCTGGTTTGCAGTAATATGCAATGGTAGCAACAATTATCAATGATGATGTTGGGCAGATCCTCATTTTAAAGAGTGTTTTGAATAGGCCATCCTTAATTTTAACAACAAGTTTATAACAAGTTCTTTTTTTCTATCCATAGCAGGTTATGTAGGCCTCCACACTCATCTGTTGATTCCAACTTCATTATTCTGTCATTTGGTTTTTTTAACCAATCTACAATCCATGTTAAATTAACATTAGACCCCACAAGCTTCCCTCTTTTCTTATCATCTGGTAATACTTGTAATATATTCATTTTTATTGCCAATATTTTTCCCAGCCAGGAGAGTTTTAACTTTATATATTGTTTATTCTTTCTGTATTTTCCCCCATACTCTCCCATAATTATACTTATATGATGTTTCATTAATTCCTAAAAAATACCTAGATACTTTATTAGTTTATCTGCAAGTTTATACTCTGTAATTTTTAAATATTATCTTCTCATTTTGTTAGAAATTTTATTACAATGTTGGGTTTTTTCCTTATTAATTTTTAAGCCTGAGTGGAGTCCAAACTTTACTCTTTGTTCCATTATTCATTGTGTACAATATAGTGGATTAAATAGTTAAAACAACAACATCTGTACAACTTCTTAGCTTAAACTCCTCTCAGTCTATCTTTAATCCTTCAATTTGGCTGTCACGTATAATCTTGATTGTAAACTGTGAAAATAAACAACAGTTTTGACAATGGGCAGCCTTGTCTGGTTCTTAGTAGTAAACCCATCTGTTAAAACCTTATTTATTAATATTTTGTATTGTCTTATATAAATTCCTTGAATCCAATTTTCAAACTTTGTGCCACACTTCAGATGCTACAAGACTTTATTTAGAATGCTCCAAGAAATATTATCAAAAGCCTTCTCTGCATCAAGAAATATAAATGCAGTTTTATGCTATTTTTACCCTCACCCCACATAGAAATTCCATCACATCTATTAGAAATCTTACATTGTCTCATATAAGTCTCTTGGGGACATATCCAGTCTGATCAGGGTGTAATTCACTTTGTAATTCACTTCTTAAGTCTGTTCACCATTACTGAAGCAATAATTTTGTAATCCACATTAAGAAGGATGATTTTATTTTTACCACTGCTTTTGTCTGTGTTTAATATGACATTTTAAAAAGTCTTTTTCAAGTCTCAGGGGCGGGGGGGACAAAAAAAGCAAATCAAAGTGTTCTGTTTATGTACCAATCCATAGTGCTTAATGCACTCTCTGGGTGGTTTACAATTTAATTATGCAACCTGCACATCTCTCTCTCTCTCTCTCTCTCTCTCTCTCTCTCTCTCTCTCTCTCTCTCTCTCTCTCTCTCTCTCTCTCTCTCTCTCTCTCTCTCTCTCTCTCACACACACACACACACACACACACACACACACACCAGCAAGCTGGGTACTCATTTTATTGGCCTTGGAAGGACTGAAGGCTTGGTCAACCATGAGCCTGCCATCTGGGATTGAACCCCAGGTCGTGAGCAGAGTTTTAGCTGCAATACAGCTGTTTAACCCCTGCACCACCAGACTCTAGTATTGTTCAGTTTTTAATAATGTTAACCGCTCTGAATCCTTTTGAGGAGAAACATGGGGTAGAAATATTTTAAATTGAAAAACTGAAAAACCATGTTGTCTGAATGCAGGCCTGTTATCTTTTCTGTTGTTTTCTTTCTTGGCAAAGAACATAAATCAAACTAAAAACAACTACAGAATTTTTTCAGTGGCTGTTTGGAAAAGAATAGATAAGAAAGCATTTTGTAGCAAGGTGTCAGATTTATGTATGCTTTCTCTTTGCAGTTTTTTTAAGCTTTTGACCTTGCTCTTATTCTTCACCTCCTTGACTTCTACCTCTGGGCTAGATCAGACACGCATTGCCCGCCCACACCGGAATAACCATGCGAGACAGGGTGTTGGGTATAAGCCTCGGGCCACACTTGATTAATAAAAACCTTAAACACAACTTCAACCAGGGAGCTGCTGTAGTGCGGGTTCAAGCTGGAACACTGGGGTCTTCCCGGGACCCCACCAACTAGCAGTCATCTAGGGTGAGTGTATCGCTCCGAAGGTGCCCTATCCCTCGACAGGGCATCCTCGTCCAGCAATCCCATTTTCCCAGCCGGTCTGCTCAGGCCCATCTTTTGTGCCTGCCAGGCTGGTGGGCCCTCCAGGTGCATCCTTCCCCCCGGCGTTGTGATCTCAGATCCGCAACACCATGAGGTTGGACGGTCCAACAGGGAATTTGAGATTTTACTCACCTACTGCCAATCCTTCCTCCGCACTACCACCACGGTAGGGGTCTAGCCTTGCTATGGCCCCTACCACCCCCACCAACCATGAACCACTTGCTGCAGGCCCCGCTTCAGGTCCGTCAGGAACAGCTCCATCCCCTGGTCGGAGAGATGTACTCCATCCTCCCAATATAACTTGGCCCTAGCAGCGCAAATCCTCGGGTGGCCCACCACTGTACCCAACCGCTGCACCATGGCTTTACAAATATCCCTGTTAACTCCCCTCCGGGACTTGTTAATAGCCTGTGGGTCACAGTGCACCCTCCATTGGCACCTGGGAACGATAGTGGACCATATGAGAATCATCTCTGGGAACCATGCTTTCCATTTGCCCAGGTCCCTCACAATATCTTCAGCCAAGGATTTGCCTGTCTGGGATGTGCTCTCGTTACCCCCCAGATGAACAAGCATAATGTCCGGAGGTCTACCCCCGGCCGCCCACCGGGCCGCCCTCTCAAATTGGCACCAACGCATTCCCCTCTGCCCTTTCCATTCTACGACCGCTCAACCCCCCACCCCCAAATTAACCCCCCAAGCCATCTTGGTGGCATATTTTTTGGCCCAGTATACGTAGCTATGGCCCAGGATGAGGATGCGGCACCTCGGACGTCCCAACCCGGGTCCTGCAAGGAACAAAACCAAACAATTAACATTGGGGCAGGGGGCGAACATAAGACTTATAGCGCGCTGAGGCCCATCGTCCCAGTGATTTTATCTCCCCCGGTCCCTATCCCAAGGCGGCCGCCGTAGATGCCACCCCAATCCTAAAGGAGTGCATCCCAAACCTCACCCCCAACAGACCCAGCTTATCCAGAGCCATCTCGGTCATCCGCCAAAACTGAAACTTGGTCAATGGCTCACCGGACACATGTGTGGGGCCACTGAGAATGGAACAAAAGTAGGCCTTCCAGGCTGTCAAGGTGCCCTCCAATTAAAATTTCCAATATCATGAAGTAGAGTAAATAGAATAGTTTGAAACACTTATATTTGCCATGTTGATGCTTGGACCACACCAAATGTCATATCACACCTCCACCCAACCCCAATCCTATTTAGCTCTCACCAGCCTGCTCCAGAAAAGCCAGTCTAGACAAGGCATTAGCATCTTGCACCAGACACATATCTGGCCTCAAACCTGAGCCTATGCCTTCATGACTTCCACATATGGAAAAGAGGGGGAAGACAGTGGCTTTCCTCACTCTTGGATTGGTTCCCATTTCCAGCAACCCTTTTCAGGCAGGTTCCAAATTAAGAGAGCTAGGAGGGGAGACCAATTTATGGGTTTGGGAAAGGAATCACATACATCATTGACTACTGTCAATTTCTGTAGTCCAGGAAAACATGGGTTGGCAAAATAAATAAATAAATAAATAAATACAGTGGTACGTCAACTTACGAATGTAATCCATTCCGAATGCATGCTCTTAAGTCTAACTACTTTTAAGTCGGCGTACCTATCTAAAAAATTGAAAAAATAAGTTAAAAAAATAAAAAATATTTGTAAGTCAAGCAGACCATTGTGATCTTGTGGTTTTAGTCTCTCAAAAATGAGGCAAATTTAGACAAAACGGAGAAGTTGTCAGCGCTGATTTTATTAAGCAAAAGCAAGGCAAGAACACAAAAACAGAAAACCATTTGCGAATGGGGTCCCCCTCTAAATGGAGTGAGGACCCCGAACACCACTTTTCAAGGGGTTTTATACATTTTCAGACCCTTCCTCGGTCACTATCGGACAGCCACACCCTCAGGACCACCCACAAACTGTCCATCATTTACTGAGTCTGCTTGTACACCTGCAGACTCTTAGCCTAAACTTACTTCCTCTTTTCTATCATTTCACTCTGTGCTTTCTTCACACACAGCTGCTTGCCTTTAACCACATACGTTTCTGTTCTTCTTCTGCCGGACTCATCAACAGGAAAACCACACTAGCTTCCTCAGCATGGCACACTTCATTTTGCTGTCTTCCTTACTAATCACAGCTGATAATTGCATTTATGCTTGCTATTGATTACATATTGTATCCATAAGCTTATTAGCAGGCATGATTATATATTTTCATTTCTCACAGTCCCCCCCTGACCCTTTTCAGAAGGGTCACATTTTATCATAGTGCATTTCCAAATATATTTTTATCAAAGCATATAAAGGCATATAAAGGCTAAGCATAATCTGCCAAGATGATTCAAGATTCTTCTTGGAGGCTGCAATACTTATGAGTTGCCTAAGCATTATACTGCAAACTATTCCCTGTCAGGTCGACACTTCTCTATTTTCTTATACCATTCTGGGTGGTAGTTTCTTCATCCCCACATAAGTGCTCACACTATCGGTTCTACTGATTGTCCCTGATACATTTTGGAGAAATGAAGGTAGGCTTGTACCATGGCTGGCTTGGGACCCTCCATACATTGATACATCTCCATATACGCTTTCTTCATTTGACATTCCACTATCCCTGCTGTTGTGAACCTCCATCCATAACTATGCTACTGCTGTGGGCTTAGGCACTGATGTATTGCAAATTTTACCAATGACCAGTTTAATGCACACCCACAATATTCCAATAAGTAACACAACAATAATGATTGCGATCAGGACTCTGACTATCCATCCTCCTATTCCAGTAGACAAATTAGAAAATAATTGATCAAAATAAGTACCCATAACTGATGTTGCATCTAGTCTGTATTGAGCAACTGCCTTTTGAATGTGTTCGATGTTACGGGCCAATGGCACTGTTCCATCAGGAATATAAACACAGCACTCTCTCCCAAACATTCCGCACATGCCATTAGTGTTCGCCAGAATTGAATCTAACGTGACCCTGTTTTGTATGACCACCCCTCGCATGGCAGAAAGTTCTGTGTTTATAATTTGAAAGGAATCTGTGGTAAAGTTGAAAAATGAATCTACTAGTTTGGCGAAAGCCCTGCATTGATCCCATAACATGTAAATACCTGCTTGAGGGAACACAAGACCCCAAAATTCATTCCAGTTACTCTGCAACACAGTCAACCGTTTATGTCTGTGACTTAAATCTGCAGGGTGCTTGACAGGCTTTATTCCTGGAACTATCACTCCCACATAACAAGTACTTCCCATCTTGGGGGCAATGTGGAATAGGCTTTATTACCACAAATGAAATAAAGTCCATCCCCTAGGGACACTCCGTTATGCCATTTTCGAAACTCATCCAATATTTTGTGCATCCAGGATTTAGTATTGTTCCCCACTATAACCGGGTGATGACAATGAATAAAGGAACACTCCTTTTCCTCTCCTTCCCCTGTTTTCCCAACCAGAGGAGTACAACACAACAGATAATTGTAGAGCCTGTGTTAATTTGTAGCCATGAGGTGCCACGTTAGGCTCATGGAGTGTGACATGGAAAGAACCATCCTGGTAAAATGCAGGTTTGAGCAGGGACCCTGTGTAGTAGCATGGAAATCCGGGATAGGGGTTAAAGTCATGGCAGATCTGAACATTTGGCCTAGCCTTACGTTGCTTCCACACGTCTAGTACCCCCCTGAATACAGCAGGTGCACTGTCATACTTCCAAGATTGTATGTTGTATAATGTTTCCAAATCTTTCACCCACTTGTCATCCTTAGACCTCCCTGATGACTCCCCTGCAGACTCATGAATTCTCACAGACTCAGCTGTTTTTAAAGGTGTTGTTAAACCCTTGGGACACTGACAATAGATACCTTTAGCTGGAAGCTGTGGTGAAAACCCCGACCAGTTTGTCTGATGACAGAAATCTGCATTACAATTGTATGATTGCACAAGTTATTACCAACAGGCCATGGCTATAAATGAGTCAAATCTGCATTTAAGCTGCTATGATTATATTGGACACTAAAACAATACAAACCCTCAACAGCTGAATTCAACAAGAGTGGTGGAGTATGTTTTGCCTTTTTTTCTTTTAGTATGGAGCAAGGCAGATCTTCTGCTCAAGGATTTGACATACACCCAATCACCGGTTGTCAGGGAATGGTCTAAGAATTCTCAAATATACACAGTGAGAGCATGATCGCAATCAAGCTAAATGGTACTATTCAGAACATTTTCATCAGAAGAATTCATTGGTGTTGGAGCCAGACAGACCATATTCTTACGAGATGTGGACTTGATAGGAGCAATGCTTAAGGTATCTGGCTGATTGAAACCAATTTGTGATGGCTCTCCCCACTTTTTTTAAAAAAGATAGCCTTATATTTCTCACATTTCCAGAACTTTGAAAATAATAGGTACAACATTGTGTGCTGTGCAGACCTTATTAGCAACTTGGCTACAAAATTAAAACATTCAAGGAGCTTCTTAGCTATCAACAATATGCACATTTGGGGAATATACAGGCACCTCAGAAATTCTTTGGATCAAATCATCTCTCTCATGGCAATATAGAGCAATGGCTTGATACAATTAGGAATAATTTGGAGTTAATGTCTACAAAGCATTTTCTATAGCCACAAAGGCATGTAGCTGCTTTTAAATGAACAGGTAAAGACACTCTAAAATAGCATCAATTTAAGAGATTTGAAGCTTCCAGAGATCACAATTCCCAAGTGAGTGACCTGTTGTTCACAAGTAGCAATTTAGCCTTTTCAACGTTATGTCCCCTCTCACCAGGAGCACAGAACAAGACAACAATGTCCTGAAAAATATGCTCCTACAGACAGAGGCACAGCAGTACTTTATTTACATATAAAATGAAAGATGGACTCACCAGGGAATTTGATGTGTTTTAATAACGCCAAAATTTCAAAAGCACTTCTAAACTTCAGGAGTCTTCGCAGTGGTTTGAACATCACCACTCACCCTTGGTTGGTTCAGTTTAACATTGAAAGCTGGAACAGTGGTAGTCTGCGTCCTGGCCCTCCTTTTGCTAGACCCAAAGACGATCAGAGTATATTCTGGAAACGGGGGCAAACAAATGCTGTGTGGGGGTTGTTCACCCAATTCAACACTGAAGATTGTAGCAACCATATCTAAAATTTGTAAGGCTGCAGTTAAAATGCCAACAGTTTTCTGCTCTTAAGTCGAATTGCTCTTAAGTTGAGCTGCTCTTAAGTCGGGGTACCGCTGTACAAGGAAAGCAAGATATGTCAATTCCCCCACCTGGTAACAAACTTTCCCCCATCCTCTGGATAGGCAAGGTCTTTACTTTGTACTTTGCAATTGGGAAAACAGAGGCATGTTGTCCCTACCCCCACCCTCTGCATCCTGGAACCCATTCTCCTTAGCACCAATAGATGGAATAACTTCGATCCCATGAGGAATTGGAAGGTCAATTTAAGAAATGCTTTCCCAAACTCATTTCCCCCCACATTCTATTCTAAGACAAAGCATTATTTAAGTGGGCAGTTAATATCTCATCTATTTTTCATCATATTTAACATGCAAGAATCAAGATGGGAAGCAGAGAATAGAGCAATGGAAGAGGCAGGGATAGCAGCTTTATTTCTTGCCTCATTTCCCAGTAGTGCCGGCCCTGCTTGTGTGGTGCTATGGATTGTACATTTTGGGAAGGGCAGTGTGTGAAAGGGCACCCTTTGTTTTCTCTCATGGAAACATGTCCCTTTTGATTGAGAAGGGGCACAGCATGGGCAAGATGGGCAGAGGGCTAAGGTTAGGGCTCATAAAGAGTTCCACCTCTTCAAGTTGAATAAAGGGTCTGAATGAAATGAAAGGGGCTTTTTATTGTGAAGTAGCTGGGAGGGATCAGTAACATTAAGCATTAAAATACCTTTAGGGATAATTTGTTTTGTCAGTTTCACAAAAATACTGGTCTGTTTAGGGAACTCAGAGATTTGTACAAGTCCTCTACCCCACCCCACCCCTTTGGTCAGCAGACACAACATTTTTTTTTGTTTGTTTTATCTGGAAAAGTAAAGCAGAAAATTGTGTGATACAGTGGTGGGGGTAATGGAAGAGCCCCTATTGAGGCATTAGTATTTCAGTCTTCAAATTTGGAAATGTACTTGTGTTATTAGAAAATGTGTACAAACATACTAATATAAGAGAATGATGCAGACAAAATGCACGTGTTAGTGAAAATGATCTAAAATGCACTATTTGGGGGAGAAATTTCATGTAAAAAGGACAACTCTGCCGGCACATTCATTGCAGTTAATCAACATTTCTGATTCACTGCAGTCAATTTATGGTTTTGGATTGATTATTCAAATGGGCATTGCACAATCCATCAACTATTTAAATCAAAATTTGATTATCTAAACCTGAATTAATTAATTGCTGTTCACTGATCGAGGCACATAATATATTAATTCCACTAACTGATTTACTATGCGATCTGATGGGTGATTTACTCTTCTGAGCTAACTCATTGCCTCCAACTGATGGATTATCTAAACCATAATTAATTTATTGCAGATAATTTGTTAGGCATTTAATATATTAATTCTAATAACCAATTGATTACTCAAAACTGATTGATTAATTGATGGGGTATTGCACAGTTCATTGATTATCTAAATCAATTAATTGCTGTGATCCCTAGTACCTGATTTATTATCCTAGCTGATTGGTTATTTTCTATGGATTATATAAACTGGAATTGCTAGCATCTCATTCAGTGATTAATTAATTTGAGTGGAGGGTTAAATATTTAATTGAAAAAGGGATTCTACAGCCCCTACTGTACAAACAATGCCTGCCAAGAAGGGTCAGGGAACCCTCAGGGGGAAGCAATCTCTTAAGAGGAACCTCCCCCCCCCTGCAGTGCCCCTCTCCCATCAAATGACTCCTCCTCTGAGGAGGAGGAGGAATTTATGGCCTTTAGTGCCATGAGGAACAAACTCAGCTGTATGGAGAATGGAAGAGCCAAAAGGTTGGGAAAGGGTGGAGCCAGAGGCCAAAAGGCTGGCAAGATGCAGAAAAGGGAGGGCCTGAAATGTATTGGGAACCTCACACTCTCTCGCATTGCTATGTTAGAAGACTGAGAGAGGATATGATAGCTATGTTTAAATATTGGAAAGGATGTCATATTGAAGAGGGAACAGGTTTGTTTTCCATGGCTTCAGAGACTAGGACTCGGGGCAATGGTTTCAAACTACAGGAAAAGAGATTCCATTTGAACATTCGGAAGAACTTCATGACAGTTAGAGCTGTTCGGCAGTGAAATATGCTGCCCCAGAGCGTGGTGGAGTCTCCTTTTTTGGTGGTTTTTAAGCAGAGGCTGGATGGCCATCTGTCGGAAATATTGTGAAGGGGTTCCTACATGGCAGGGGGTTGGACTGGATGGCCCTTGAGGTCTCTTCCAACTCTATGATTCTATGAGTCTATGAACAGGAAATGGTGGACACCAGCCGTCAAACAGATGAGTCCCCACATGCACCTGGGCTACTGGGTCCTGCGCCAACCCCATTGCTAGTCCAGCACCCCGAGTGCACTACCATGACATGAAGAGTGCATGCACGCATGGGGCATGGCACACATGACTTCCTTTTGGCCCCAGTGTCGTGAACGTCAGGTTAGTGTCAACCCGGCAGTAGCAATACCTTTGCCACAATGTTCTCTAACCACTGTGTTCTCTAACCCTGTACCAGGGAGGAGCTGGGGGAGAGGCAAGGCCCTCTTCCCATGACATTTTGCATGATTTGGGCATTTGGCAGGAATGGTTCCTGAGCACCCCATGTGGTATGGTCCACTATTATTGCCAGGAGGGCCTGGAGGATGGAGCGTGACCCACAGTGCATAATACAGACACACATGGGTATGAACTGGAAAATCTCCTATGAGCTACTGAGGGCTACATGAGCCATAACAAGCCTGATCTCTACTGGCACAATGGCATGCACCTCTCAAACCTGGGCCTGGACTGATTTCTGGCCAACCTGCAGAGAAGACGCCAGGCCAAGTTATGCAGCTTGGGGAGGAGGCCTGGGGCATAGCTAGGCTTGCCTAGGATTGTGGCAGGTAATGCAGGGAACAGAGCATTCTGTGAATCCTGATTGGTTATCAAGTTATGCTCTTCCAACCCCAGGGCTCTGAGAATCCTGAGATCACAGTCCTTGGGTGAGGAGTCTTTGGAAACCCACTCAGGGCAGGGACCAGCCACTGATGGCACCCTCACCTCTGGAAGGGGGACCTAATACCTTCAGCTGGCTGAGGGGGCTCCACACAGAGATGCCCCTGGGGCCTCGGAACACACCCGTCTTGACAAGGCTAGAAGTGATTATATGTAAACAACCACTAAGCACGGCCCGAGTTTTGAACCCATGAAGTCATCTCACCTATTATTTTGTCCTGGGGGGGACAAGGGCTAGCTCCACCATCAGCATTGTCTGGTGTTTGGTTTGCATTACCCCCTCCAGTGAATGTGTTAGAAGTGCACTTTATGGGCCTCCTGAGGCCTGGAGCAAGGGCAGGGTGAAGTCCTATATAGACATGGGCACGACTTAGCGAAATTCCCGTTTCCGTTTCCGTTCCTCGTTTCTGTTACGTAGCGGAAAAGGAAACGACAATTACTCCGCCAGAACTCGAACTCGAACCGACGAACGAATAATTGGGTCTGATTTGTTGTTGTCGTTCCTGGCATCGCGGCGATCGCGCGATGCCAAGCAGCACAGAAAAAAAGTTTTTAAAAGTTAAAAAAACACCCGATTCCCAGCCAAAAAAGCAGGCGGAAATATGCCTGCCTGAGTGAGGGCACCTACCAGAGGGGTGGTTTCTGGGGGGGGGGCGCCTCCCCCCCATTCCTCCTCCTGTCCTTCCTGGGCTGCTCTGGCGGAGTGGAGGCCGGCGGGCATCCTCGTCGTCCCGCCAACGTCGCCACCTCACCGGCTCGCCGCTGCCATTCAAGCGGCACAGAAAAAAAGTTTTAAAAACCCCAATTCCCGGGCAAAATATGCCTGGCTGCCTGCCTGAGAGTGCACCTACCAGAGGGGTGGTTTTGGGGGGGGGATCCCCAGCCTTCCCCCCCTCCTTTCCTGGGCTGCTCTGGTGGGGCATCCTCGTCGTCTCGCCAACTCGCCTGCCATGCGGTGCGGGCGGGGGATCCAAAATGGGGTGGGCCACCGCAATCTTTTTTTTTGAAATCGTGGTCCAAAAACACACCAAAGCACCACAGAAACATGCGAAAATTGCTATTTTAAAACTGCCAGATTTTTTACAGTAGCAGTGGGTTTTTCTTGCAACAAAATGTCTCCTGTCCTCCTCTCCATTGATTTTATTTTATTTTATTTTATTTACACCTGCGCAATGATGGGCTGGACCATGCAAATTTTTGGAGCCATTCCACCAATCGCATGGCCACTTGGCCAGGTTGACCACAGAGACTTCTGGGATGTGCCAATCGGGCATAAAAAGCCCACTAACCCTAGCCCGAACCCTAACCCTAAGCCTAACCCTAACCCATACGCCAGTACACTCTCCTTCTAAGTGGGTCAGAGAGGCACCCAGAGGTGCACCCCAATACTCACCCTAACCTTACCTGTAACCCTAAGCCTAGCCCTTGCGCTAACCCTAACCCTAAAGCCAGATCTGTGTACTCGCATTGCAATACACACAAGTACGTTTCCCTTCTTAGTGAGACACAGTGAGAGCCCGCATTATCTCTGACCGAGTGATGCAGTGAAGGCACCCCAAAGAGGGGTGCCTCTGCCAGTCCACTAAGCAAGTCTGCAACTTGGTATGCATATCCATATGGCTATGCATGCTATTTTGTAGCGGGTGAGGAGAGGAGGCACCCACGGGTGCCTCCAGGAACCCACTTTCCCTTCATAGCGGGCCAGAGGAGGCACCCACCCCACAGAGGTGCCTCCAGGAGCCCGCTACCCCCCTAAACCAGTACTAATGACAGACGAAACAACGACAAACAAAACGATAATTATTTGAAAAGTTTCGAAAAAAACGGAAACGAGCTGAAACGGACCCGTCCCGAAAAACGACAATTCAAAAAAAAAATTTCCTGGTCGTGCCCATCTCTAGTCCTATATAATGGGAGGTTTGCCTACCCCTTCATCCTCTTTTGGAAGAAGTGATGACCCACTCACCCACTGCCTTGTTTCAATGCTAATGTGGATCGATGTGGTCACCTTCAGGGGCCACGTAGGAATTTTACCCTGCCCCCCCCCCAAATTGGCTGAGGAAGGGCAGGGATTTTTCGCCTATACCACATTGTCATGGGGTAGGATGGGATCGGCCACACTGGTGGGTAGTGTGGGGGATGGAAGCATTTGGTGAGTCCCGATCAGTTATCAAGTTATGCTCCTCCAACCCCAGGCTACTGTGGATCCTGAGATCACAGTCCTTGGGTGAGGAGGCTTTGGAAGCCCACTCAGGGCAGGGACCAGGCCAATGGGGGCTTGTACAGGAATGCTACCCTAGGGGCTTAGGGACATGCCCACCTTGATAATGTCATTGGCATAAGTGCCCTTCTGGTTCCAACAGTTCCCCACAACATGAAAATTATGTAAATAACCAATAAAGCATGGCCCAAGTTTTCAATCCATAAAGTCGTCTCACCTATTATTTCAACCTGGGGGCCAATGCTTTTCTGGACAATTGTGCAAAATTGAGTAGAAGTGTTAATAACTTTGGGGGGAAAAACTGAAATAGAATCAGGACAGAACAAACTTAATATGGGAAAACATTGAACTGAATAAAACAAAACTGACATATTTATTTATGTATTTATCTATATATTTATTTATTAAATTCCTATACCTCCCCATTAGTGCAGAAGTGCTATTCCAGGTGGTTTACAATCTGCT
This sequence comes from Phrynocephalus versicolor, assembly GCA_023846285.1. Taxonomy (NCBI): domain Eukaryota; kingdom Metazoa; phylum Chordata; class Lepidosauria; order Squamata; family Agamidae; genus Phrynocephalus; species Phrynocephalus versicolor. The sequence continues at coordinate 49,142,074 of JAHTLZ010003518.1, read as the reverse complement.
AAATTATTGCCAAGGAGAAGATATATTGGTATTGAACCAAGTGCCATGGAAGATAAGAGATGTGAGAAAATATTATCAATTTTTAACAGCCAAATTAAATGAGAAAAGAATAAACTTTAGATGTCTAGTCCTGAAAGGTATTTTAGTCAATTGGGAAGCCAAAAGGTACAGATTGGACAGTACTGATAAAGCAAAAACATTCTACAATAGGCACATTGAAAAATTGAAGAACAAGATTCCTCAGAGAAAAGAGAAAGAATACAATTTGAGACTGCAGATTAAAGAGTTAGAGTATTTAAAACAAAAACAAGGTGATACTGACAGACAAATGGAAGAGACAGGACAAGAGCAAGAGACAGCCTCAATGGAGAAGAGACAAACAAGGGCAGTAAACCCCAAATATAAGTAACAATAGAGAAAAACACAGGAATACTTTCAGTTTAAAAATTAATAAATTAAGCTCCCTGCTAAAGAGGAAGAGAATGTGTTCTAACCTTCAAAAGGAAAGAGCTGAGATAATCTGCCTGTAAGAAACTCACATAAAAGAACAATACAGTAAATTGCTTGAATGTCCAAAAGTGGGGAAATTATACTATGCAGCAGACCAGGAAAAAAAGAGAGAGAGGGATAGCCATCTATGTGAAACCCCCGGGGGCCGCATGGTCACACTGGAAATTTAAAAAAAATGGTGCTGGCCCCTGCCGGTACTTAAAAAAATAATAAATGCATGAATAAACCTTGGTCTGGCTGGTGGGCCAGCCAGAAGTATAAACAGGGCGAGGGGAATCAAGCTCCTCTCACCTGAGGGGGGGGGGATCCCCAGCATTGGGGACTTTAAATAAATAAATAAATAAATAAATAAATAAATAAATAATAATAATAATAATAATAATAATAATAATAATAATAATAATAAATAATTTTAAAATGCCACCAGCCCCAGATGGTACTAAAAAGAAATTAAAATTAAAATCTTGGTCTGTCCTATGGGCCATCCAGAAGTTTAAAAAAAAAATTGTAATTTTTTTTTAAAAAGGCAGCAGCCACGGTCCCCTGGCCGCAGCGGTGGCGGCGGTGGTCCAGGTAAGCCGAACCAGTTCGTTTTGTTTTGGTTTGCATGAATTTTTTTTAAAAAAAATTCATACAAAACAAAACCGTATGAACTGGGGGGGGGGACAGAATGAACCGAACCATCAGTTTTCTGCTTTGTATCCACCTCTAGTGAATAAGAAAACAAACAAACAAACAAACAAACAAACAAACAAACAAACAAAAACAGAAAGACTCTGCATTGCCATCAGAATTTTATAAAAACATTTCAAGGAGTTCGAAGCACACCCATCAAATAAGTGTGAAATAAGATTCTCCAAGAAGCTATAATACCCCAATCTTGGATGGAAGCTTTCATTACGTTGATCCCAAGCATTCTAGTTTTCATTTTAGAAAACCCATTAGAATCAACATTGAAATTACTTAACCAGATTGAGCAATATGGGGAGGTGGCTGGCGTGAAGATAAAGAGAAAATGAAATTAATGGTTAAAATTTAAACAAAAAATGCTAACAGATAAGACTAAACTGCAGACAGCAAAAAAGATTAAATATTTAAGAATCTACTTGGCACCCAAAAGTTCCATGATAAAAGAGGACAACTATGGGAAACTATTGCAGGAAATGAAACAAGACCTTGGAAGATGGGAGAATAGACCAATATCGTTCCTGGGAAGAATTGCAACTAAAAATGAGTATTTTGCAAAAAATTGTCTTTCTTTCTCAAACAATTCCAATTAAATTAGATAAAAATATTTTGAAGAACTGAATAAAACTACTCTAAGGATTTTTTTTTGGCTAAAGAAGAAAGGAAGGATTAAAACTAAATTGTCACAAGAGGCAAAGGAAAGAGGGGGCTTTGGCTTTCCAGATTGGACACTATATTACCAGGCTTGTGTGTTAACATAAGTGAGAGAATGGATGCTTTTGAGTGATAAAAGACAACTATATTTGGAAGGATAAGATATACACCTAGGGTGGCACACATTTTTGTAGTAAAGAAAAACTAAGGCATATAGATACTTCCAAAACAATCTGGCAAGAAATGCTTTAATCAATACATGGGAGAAAGTAAAAACCAGAATTGATATGAAAACACTAAGATGAGTCTCATTGCTGGAAGCACTTACTTATTCAAATCTTACAAATTTCAAAAAAAATGTAACATATAATTATCTAAATTTAGAAGGAAACCTGAAAACTAAAGAACCGTTAGCAAACCAAGGACTGATATTCCCATGGTGGCCACTAATGCAAATTCAATCAGCATATAAAGATGATCTCACATCACGAGGATTCTATAAAGAACAGTCACAATTTGATAAAATAATACTATTCTTGCAAGACAAACTAATTAAAAAACTTCATATCTTCTTGCTACAATGCAAAATGGAAGATGAACTAGTGAAGGAAATAATGATATGTTGTGCCAATAACTTCAGTTATACAATTGAACCAGATCAGTGGTTCTCAAACTTCCTGATGCTGCAACCCTTTAATACAGTTCCTCATGTTGTGGTGACGGCTTGCCTTGTTTGGAAGAGGCCACAAGCCCCCTTTGGCAGGCCACTGCTGCAGGTGTCGTAAAGAACTTCCCTCTACAGGCACCCTCAGCCAATCGAAGCCTCTGGTGCCATTGACTGACATCCCCTCCAACCTAACAAACTGTAACTCACTCTTTCCCCCTTCCCCCCTCCTCCAGACCCAAGCCGTTTGTGCCTTTTTCTTCACTGGCTCATGGCAACCCCTGTGAAATGGTCATTCGACCCCCAATATACAAGATAGATATATTATACTACAGTAACCCCCTGCCTATCGCGGGGGTTAGGGACCCACCCAACCCACGATGCCTGAAAATCCACAATATGCAGACGCGGGGTGGGGGACGGGAGGGGGGCATTCCGATCCTCCTGCCACCACCAGCACGCGCCTGTCCAAGAAGTCTTGGGGTGGCGCACGGAGGCGGCAGGGGGATCTGACTGATTACAAACAGCGTCATAATGTAGTTGCTCAAATGGTCCACTGGAATTTGTGTCAGACCTGTCATCTAGCAAAGAACTGGTGGGATCATTAGCCTGAAAAAGTGATTGAAAATGAGCATGCAAAGTTACTTTGGGACTTCTGAATAGAGACAGACAGGGTTTTGGAGCATAATACCCCAGATATTGTGATTGTGGAGAAGAAAAAAGTGTGGATCATTGATGTTGCTATGCCAGGTGATAGTAGAGTCACCGAGAAACAACTTGAAAAAATTACCCAATATCAGGATCTGAAAATTGAACTTCAGAGACTCTGGCATAAAGCAGTACAGGTGGTGCCAGTGGTAATCAGCATGCCCGGTGTGGTGCCTAAAGAGCTAAGCAAGTACATTGTATAAAGGAATTAATTAGTTCCAAATGAAATTCTGTTAAGCAAATTTTCCTTTATACAAATTTCCCATAGGAATGCATTGAAAAAAGAGTAATCCCTAATCACGACCATTGTTATGTTGTATGGATTTGCCCCATAGGTGATTCTGTTAAGCAAATTTTCCCTATCTCTATAATTTTTATGTTGTACAGATTTTATGTTATACAAACCATTTGTTATACAAGGGTTCACTGTATTTAGAAGAAATCGGAGTTGACAAAATCACCATCAGTCAGCTGCAGAAAGCCACCTTACTGGGATCTGCTCACATAATTCACAAATATATCACATCGGTATTTTTTTTTCATCAGAAGGCCTGACCCCACTGATGTTTTTTAGATACTTGTCAGTCAGAATGGAAGAAGCATATAGTTGAAGAGATATCAAAATTAGGCTATTCTTCTAGTACACTTATAGCAATGGGTCTTACAAAGGCGATGAATGCAGTGAAACTAAGGGTCTGGGATATAGAATTACAGAACCATGCTGGCCAGTTGGGGAAATACAACTACCTTTTGAAATTTGCTTTTACCATCTCCCCATACTTAACCAGTCTTATTTCGTCTAATGCCTGAAAGGATTTTACACTTGCTAGATTCAATGCACTGCCTTCCAACCTTTTGGAGGGAAAGTTTCAAGGTTTACTTCCATCAGACTGTATTTGCCCATGCAATAGTGACCAAGTTGAAACATTTGAACATGTTCTTGACATTGCTATCGGGATATCAGCATGGAGCGCCTATCTCTTATTATCTGCAAATTTCCAAGAAGAACAGAGGAATTTTATGTACAATTGGTACTTTCTGACAATATCCATCATATTACCAGAAAAGTGGCTAAATTCTGTGTGGCAGCAATAGTGACTCGCAAACAGATGATTGTGTTGAGTCCAGATAATAATACCTCTATGCCAGTGTTTTTCAACCGGTGTTCCGCGGCACATTACTGTGCCGCGAGATGTTGGCTGGTGTGCCGTGGCGTCGGCGAGCCGGAGGAAGGCGGGGCATCCAGAAGGAAGCCGCCGCCGCCGCCGCCACTGCCGCCGCCGCCGCTGGCGGAGCCCTTATTAGGGCTCCGATCGGAGAGCCCAGCTGGCAGGCGGCCTGTCAAAGAGT
>JAHTLZ010003518.1:49116587-49137491 GCA_023846285.1 Phrynocephalus versicolor | reverse complement strand
GAGAGCCCAGCTGGCAGGCGGCCTGTCAAAGAGTGACCGGCCAGAGCACGGCAAGGCCACAAGCCTCGCCGCTGCTGCTGCCGGTCACGGGCGGGCCGCCACCGCTGCTCGCCTCCCTGGGCAAGGCCCCGATTCTCGGCTGCGCGGACGGAGCCGGAAGCCCTCCCCCGGTAAGGCAAAGGAGCCTCAAAAGGGGGGCGCCGGCTGGAGCAGACAAACCGCACATCCGGAGCAGCCAAAAATCTCACCACCAAAGTGGTATGGGGCGGTATATAAGCAGAACACACACACACACACACACACACATGCACCCCCTTGGCGCGGGTGAAGTGAAGGGGACCCAGCCGGTGGGAAACGACGGATTGGGGGTGGGGAGGGGGGGAGAAGATGGTTGGACAGCCGGATGTGCCATGAATGGTTGGAGGAGGGGCAGGTGACTGGGGTGGGGGTGGGGTGGGGGAAGGCGCGCCAGCATTCTGAACGACGGAATGAATGAATGAAGCTGCAAAGCTATGGCTGGTTTGCCTTTTGCATCAGTGGAGAAAGCAGCTTCCAGTGGAGACTCGTGTGGTATGTGACAGAATCAGGCAGAAGCCTTTCACCCCAGTTCTAAGCATACCAAGGGATCTTTGTTATGAACTGGAAGAGAAATACCCAACCATCAAAGTAAATAAGCCAGAAATTCTAGAGCTATATCAATGTCAGTCACCATGATGGTCATGCTTTCAAGAAAACATTGTAAGTGTATTCTTATTTAAAATGGGGTGAGCATTTTGGGTGGGTCTAGGGGGGGGTCTGTTTTCTGCTCCCCCCCCACAATGCCATCCCTCCCCACCACAAATTTATTTATTTATTTATTTTAGAGTATTTTTACCCCACCTTTCTCCTTGGAAAGGGACCCAAGGCAGCTTCCGCCCCAGGCCAAGCAGCGCACCCCACTCCCTCCTCCCACCCCCGCGGCCACCTCCGCCCGACCACCTGCGGCCGCCTGGGGAAAGAGGGAAGGAGGGAGGGGAGAGGAGGGGCGGCAGACACGGAGGGGGGGTGAGCCAGGGAGGGGCACCCTTACCTGGCACCTGCACGGGGTCCGCCGCCCACCCGCCCCCCCCTCGCCCAAAAAAACCTAACGCCGCATTGGAACGGATTAAATCCAGTTTCAATGCATTCCTATGCATTTTTAACATTTTGTAATGGTGGTGTGCCTCGTAATTTTTTTCATGAAACAAGTGTGCCTTGGCCCAAAAAAGGTTGAAAAACACTGCTCTATGCCATAAACCTGCCCTTGCTTTTATCTTATTTTAAGGATATAGACTCAGCTTAGCTGAGTATGTAATTTATGAACCTGTAAGTAAGGGTTTATTTATTATGATTTTAATGGAAGTTGTATAATTTTGTACTTATTTCAAATTTTGAATTGTATGTGTTTATTGCAGATTGTTTGGTGTTTTTCGTCTTTGACCATGATAAAGCTATTCATTCATTCATGTCCCCTCTATAACGAATTTGGTTCTGATCCAGGTTCTAGTTTCTAAACAATTTTTGTTGTGTTTGGGAGCACTCCTATTTTTAATTGGCTTTTGGAGCGCTAAAGTGGACTTTCCCAAAACACCTACTACTGCTCACTTGTGCAGCAATAACGGACATGCTAGGGTCCTATCAGTCCACTTACGTGAGAAAAGTTAGTGTGGTAGTCCCAAATTGAGTGAGTAGTGACAAACGGAGTATGTGTGGCAAGAAGCAGTCTCCATTGCCCATTATATTGATTTGCTTGTCATTGCAGATGAAAAACAAACATGGCAACCTTTTTGTATTTCAGTGGTTCACCCATGATCTTACTCTAACAGATAACAACTGAAAAAAATAGCATTTTATCTCATTTTCAATCTAATATATTTAGGTTTGAATCAGAAGATTGCCTGTCTGAATGGCAGGCACATCTTTAATCCTTTACACAGCTTCCACTGCCCTTACAAGTGTTTTTTTTATTACCCAGCTCCTATTTAATATTCCACTCACTCAAGAACATTCAATGTACTTTTGCAACAATATCACTTTTCATCTTTGCCTAGACCTTGAAAGTGAGAGAGGAGGATATATGCCTATTAAGTACATTTTTTAATCTTGACAGAGTCCCTCCGTCTTCTCCAGAATAATTGCACTGTTACACTCATTCACATTCTCCTATAACTGTCAGGTGCTGGTTTTGATATGTAGCACAAGACAGGCATTGAGTATAATCAAGAGCTTTTTCTGTACAACACAATTTCAAATAATTTTGAGAATAATCTGAGTGCAGGTCAATTCCTTATCTTCAATCCAACCCAGTAGTTGTCATGATATGATACATCATTTATAGAATCCTATTAAAACAACATTCTTTTAGCAATGATAGTTTGACTTTGTGGGATTGGGAGCCTATCATTTAGATGACTACCCTAGTTGCGTAAGATGATGCAATTACACCAGGTATTACTGACATGTATTTAATAACGTAATAAAGCTGCCATCTGTAACTGAATTTGTTAGTTTGAAAATAGGCCATTTTACCTATAAAGCTGGCAAAGGAAAAAAAAATATTGCTTCCAGACAGAGGAGGCTTGCCAATGTAGCCAGTGCTAAAGAAACTCCAACACACAGGCACACGTCTCAGTTGTCCGTGAGACATAAGGCTCCAATAAACTCTTTCCTTTTGATCAGGAAGATGAACATGCAGAAACTGACTTTCAGGATGAAGCTGGGGCTTTGAGAGTGGGTCTGTTTATTATGGATGCCTCTTATGATCGTTTCAGTCATATTTCCCTACAACTGATTCTTAAACAACAACAGTATTTGATGTTTTTCCACTAATGCTTTTAGTGTAAGGAAGAAAAACAGTGAGTTCAGCTATATCTGAGATTATATATCCCCTGTTGAAATCGTTTATTATATTTTTATTACTGTTTATCCTTCTGTATTTTTGAAATATTGAAGCCATAAAGCCATCTGGTGATGTTCAACACATTCTGAATGTTTCAAGTCATACCATATCTTCTTTATCTTCTGTGGGTAGATTTTTACTAATTTATATTAGCAGTTTGCATCATTTTAATGCCTACGCCACATATATAGTTTATTTACAGTGCTCTAGAGGTCTTTTGTTACAGAAACAGTCTAGAGACAATTTGCATGGAACAATAAATTAGTGTTTTTGAAATCAGTCCCAGCCTCTCCCAAATTCCTCATTTCTTATGATGAGATTGAAATGTGTTGTGTGGAAGAGCACAGAACAATACTGTACCGTTATTCTAGATGCCACTTGTTTTTAATTCCTCCAGCAGTCCTTTGGTCCTTTGGGACTGGATGATAAATGGGCCTGGGCCAGTCTTGAGCCAATCACGGGGCTTCCTTGTGTTGCTCCTGAGTCTGGCTCCAAGGGTCTCAGCTTGTCAGCCTGCCTTTTCTCCCAGAGAACCACCTGCCTCCCAACCCGCTCAGCTCCCAAACAGACAGCTTCCTTAGTCCCCAATTCTAGCTGTCAGTTGCACAGATCGATAATCATCTTTATTCCAGTACTGTGAACATCTTTGTTTGTTAGTTCCTCTAAATCATTAGTGTAGAGTTATAAATTCACTTCCATAGAATCATAGAATAAATTAGTTGGAAGGGGAATATAAAGCAATTGAGACCAATCCCATGTCCAAGGCAGGAATCCAAATCAAACTAGATCTGACAGATAGTTATCCAATTTTCTCTTGCATATAGAATACTGGAGTGCTTACCACCTCCTAAAGTAATTGGTTCCGTTGTCTTACTGTTCTAACACTTAAGATTTTTCCCCCTGGTATTCACCCTAAATATAACTTCTTATAGCTTAAACCCATTGTTATGCGTTGTGCACTCGAGGATGATCAAGAACAGATCCTGCCCCTCTTCTGTACATACTTGTATTTCAAGTATTTGCCTTCCTCAAAATGAACTCGTCCAAGTGTCATGTGATATTCTCTACCAAACGAACATGCCATGGCTTATCCATCTATGACTTTTGCCATGCTAGTAGTAATTCCAGTCATTTGACACCTCTGTCCAGATCCTATATTCTCTCTCCTCATCAATTTACAATAAATGATATACAGTAACACCCCCGTGTGTGCGTATACATGTGTGCACTTTCTAAGAACATAAGAACATAAGAAGAGCCATGCTGGATCAGGCCAAAGGCCCATCTAGTCCAGCTTCCTGTATCTCACAGTGGCCCCACCAGATGCCTCTGGGAGCGCATGAGACTAGATATCTGTCTCCTGATACCACTCCCCTGCATCTGGCCCTTGAAGTATCCTGGTTTTAAGCCTGGAGATTACACATCTCCATCATGGTTTGTAACCTGTGATGGACTTTTCCTCCAGGAATCTGTCCAAATCCCTTTTGAAGACATCCAGGCCAGATGCCATCACCACATCCTGTGGCAGGGAGTTCCACAGACTAACAACGCGCTGCGTGAAAAAATATTTTCTTTTGTCTGTTCTTACTCTCCCAGCCCTGAATTTGAGTGTATGTCCCCTAGTTCTGGTATTTTGTGAGAGGGAGAAGAGCTTCCCTCTATCCACTTGACTCATGCCCTGCATTATTTTGTACGTCTCATCATATCCCCCCTCAGGCACCTTTTTTCCAGACTAAAGAGGCCCAAATGTTTTAGCCTTTCTTCATAAGGGAGGTGCCCCAGCCCAGTAATCATTTTAGTCACTCTCTTCTGCACCTTTTCCAGTTCCACTATGTCTTTCTTGAGATGCGGTGACCAGAATTGTACACAATACTCCAGGTGCGGCCTTACTATTGTTTTGTATAATGGCATTATAATGTTGGCTGTTTTATTTTCAAACCCCTTTTTGATAATCCCTAGCATGGAATTGGCCTTCTTCACTGCTGCCACACATTGGGGAGACACCTTCATGGAGCTGTTCACCAACACACCAAGATCTCTTTCCTGATCCACCAGGGATAACTCAGAGCCCATGAGTTGATAGATAAAGTTATGACTTTTTGCCCCAATATCCATCACTTTACATTTGGCTACATTAAAATGCAAAAGTGTTCTGCTTATATACCGCCCCATACTACTACAAGCATTTGCCATTTCGTAGCCCATTCCCCCAGTTTGGAGAGATCCTTCTAGAGCTCTTCACAATCTTCTCTGGTTTTTACCACATGGAAAAGTTTTGTGTCATCTGCAAACTTGGCCACCTCACTGCTTATCCCTGTCTCCAGGTCATTTATGAACAGATTGAAAAGCACCGGTCCCAGGACAGAGCCCTGGGGCACACCGCTTTTCACTTCTCTCCATTGTGAAAATTTCCCATTGACACCTACTCTTTGTTTCCTCGATCTCAACCAGTTCTCAGTCCATAAGAGGACGTGCCCTCTTATCCCCTGACTGTGCAATTTTCTCAGCAGCCTTTGGTGAGGGACTGTGTCAAAAGCCTTTTGAAAATCCAGGTAGACTATATCCACCGGTTCACCCAAATCTACATGCCTGTTGACCTTTTCAAGAAATTCTAAAAGATTTGTCAGACAAGATGTACCCTTACAGAAGCCATGCTGATTTTCTCTCAGGAAGGTTTGTTCTTCTATGTGTTTTAAGATTTTCTCTTGGATGAGGCTTTCCACCATCTTCCCTGGGACAGATGTAAGGCTAACTGGCCTGTAGTTTCCCGGGTCCCCCCTCCTTCCTTTTTTAAAAATTGGTGTGACATCTGCTATCCTCCAGTCCTCCGGCACTGTGGCCGTTTTAAGAGACAAGTTGCATATTACCGTTAAGAGATCTGCAATTTCATTTCTCAGTTCCCTAATAACCCTTGGGTTGATACCATCTGGGCCCGGTGACTTGTTCATCTTCAATTTATCAATTAGTCCTAAAACATCCTCTCTTTTAACTTGTATTTGATTTAATTCTTTAGTCAAGAGGAATCTGCTCAAGGTCTTCTGTCGTGAAGACAGACGCAAAGAACTCATTTAATTTCTCTGCAATTTCCAAGTCCTCCTTAATCTCCCCTTTTCCTCCCTCACCATCCAGAGGGCCAACTGGTTCTCTGGCATGTTTTCTACTTCTTACATATTTAAAGAAGCTTTTATTATTACCCTTTGTGGTATTATTAGCCTTTATTATCCTCTGTGGTAGGATCCAGGTTATGGGAAGCATTGTGAGCCAGTGCTCTAAACTATTCTGCTGTTGAGGATACAAAAGGCAAAAAAGGCTTTTCCCCCCTTTGCCATGTGACCATCTGTGACGTCACCCCTTTCCAGACTGACTTTTACGAGGCACCACCGGGTTTATTTCAACTTCCCCACTGCTGTGCCACTAAATTGTGATGACACCTCCCTTTTACACACTGAATTGTGTTGGAAATGGTAATGCTGCCACCTTTCCGCACTCCGGCCGGTCTCCCTTTTTCATTTTAACAGAAAGGCCGCCAATCAGCTGTGCTGCCCGAGTGGAGCCCTGATGAGGGCTCCGGTGGCGGGAGCAGCACCGGCCTCGGCGGCGGCGGCATCATCACCACAGCAGCAACAGCAGCAGCAGCGTGAGGACGCGCCTTCTTCCCTGCGGCCTGTGCCTCAGGCAGGCCGCCTGGTTTACTCGGGGCTGTTGGTGGGAGGGTTTAGGGGGTGGGTTAGGTAGGGACCCGGGCAGGCAGGCTGTGTCGTTCCCGCCCGGGGAGGGTGCTAATTAGGGCTTAGGGAACAGTCCCCGGGGCGGGCAGGTTCATTTGGCTGCCACAGACGGCCACTTTTGACTCGTGTCGTTCAATTTTTTAGCCAGGGGCGGCTCATCCTGACCAGGCGCTTGGTGGGTGGGTGGCGGCCACCATTTTGGGCGTGCACAGGGATGCCATTTCGCGCCTCCCAGCTGTTTTTGCAGCTAGTTTTGGGGACCCTCGGGGCTTCCCTCCTCAGTGGGTGGTGCCCTGGTGTTTGGAGTCTGCCCTGCCTCGGTTGGGCTCCGTCCCCACAGTTTCAGAAAAAAAAAGATAAATAAATAAATAAATAAATAACACACACACACACACACACACACACACACACACACACATTTAAAGGACAATTATAACATAACATAGGGTATATTGAGCAGAGTAGGTGGCAGCGGATACCTCATTATGTCCAGTTTTACGGCCACTGTGGCCACTGCCATCAGTGGGATACCCAGTTAGGTATTTTTGGCAAACGTCACTTTCTTGTGCCTCTTTCACATCCTCGGCTGACATTATGGTGCCCAAGAAGCGTCCTTCTAAATCTAAAGGCAAGGCCCTGCAAAACTCAGGGCACCCCCCCCGTGACCCGGCCTCTCAACTTTCTGGTTCGTCCTTGGACGAGGACCTTCCTAACTATTCGGTTGCTTGGGAAAAGCTCAGTCAGTTAGAGCAGGCAAGGGCCCGGGCCAGGGGGCTGGTGGGCGGTGGTGACGGGAGCAGAGCAGTTAGGAGTATGAAGGCCCAGAAGCGACCAGAATTGCACAGGATGGGTGAACTAATGCTTTCACATATTGCTTTCCTTGAAGGTGAGCTGGCGGCTCTGACTCGCCAGTGTGCGCTTGCTGCAACCCACCACCAGCAGGCGTGTCCTTCCAAAGCGTCCGCCTCTGGCACCACGCCCGTCAGTGGCGGGCCTGCTGTGGAACCCCTGCCTGGAATCCAGGGGGTGCTGACTGCCCAGGAGCTGGCCCTTGACCTGTCCATTGCTGGCAGGGACCGCCCTGCGGGTACATCATCGTCTTCTGGGACTTAGGCAGCAGGTGAGTTTGTGCAACCTTGCACCTCCACCCCTTCATCTTCATGGCCATGGGGGCCACCCCTGCGGTATGTCACCCTCCCTGGGCAGCCTATTGAGCTCTCTCCCTCTGGGTCCGTACCTGGGGTGCTTCCCACTTTGGTGGCATCACCTGGGGTCCCCTCCCCCATGCAGGGCACCGACACTGGGGCTCTTAGGCAACCCGCAACCTAGGATATTGCAGTGCAAGCTAGCCCTCAGGCTGGCACCTCCGCAGTATACCCATTGGAATTAACGGAGGGTGATGAGTGCATGCCACTTGGGGAACATTTATCTGGCCTGGATGCCTTCAAAAAGGGATTGGACAGATTCCTGGAGGAAAAGTCCATCACGGGTTACAAACCATGATGGAGATGTGTAATTCGCCAGGCTTAAAACCAGGGTACTTCAAGGGCCAGATGCAGGGGAGTGCTATCAGGAGACAGATATCTAGTCTCATGCACTCCCAAACGCATCTGGTGGGGCCACTGTGAGATACAGGAAGCTGGACTAGATGGGCCTTTGGCCTGATCCAGCATGGCTCTTCTTATGTTCTTATGTTCTTATGACTTTTGAGACACTCAGAGACTTGCTATCATTCTGCTGAACCTTCCTGAGGCTCCGTCGGGCATTGCAGCTCTGTTGAACTGGCCGTCCTTGAAGATCAAAATTGCCTGGCCTGCTGCTAATCACCACCTGTTGTTAATCATGCCCATGATTGTTCATCAAAGTCTCCTGCTATCTCTCTCCCTTTGGTTCCCTCCTGCTCCATCCATTGCCCTGGCTTTGTCTGCCCATTAACATAGTAGTTTTATTCTTTTATTTTTAATGTTTATCCTTAGTCTATTTGCTGTTATTTTCTAGTATTGTTGTTGTTATTATTTATTGTTGTTCAATTGTTTATTACTTTGTTCATTTCTTTTTCCTTCTCACCATGTTGGCAGGGACTCACATACCGACTATGTCGGACCCTGGATGATACGCTTGGAGTCAGGGTGTTAGTCAGATAAGAAGAACTCGGGTCAGGCATCTTGTGCCTGTCCCACGTTCTGACCCCTCAGCTCACTGCCACGTGTCCCGGAGCCATCCCACCAGCGCCCCCAACCTGTCCTGTCTCTTTATGAATGCCAGGTCAGTCCAAAATAAGATCCCCATCATTTATGATTCCATCATTGACCGGAGGGCTGACCTGGCTTGTATTATCGAGACCTGGGTGGGCGCAGAGGGGGGAGCCTCACTCACCCAGCTGTGCCCACCTGGGTTTCTGGTTCAGGAAGTGGGCAGGCTGGAGGGTCAGAAGGGTACAGAGATTCACTTCATGTCAGCAGGGCCTCAACATTGGTAAGTAAGGGGTTAGAATGCCTTCACCTGTTGGTGGGATAGATTTGGCATTGTGCTGGGCTACTGTGCTCCCCGCAACCCAGCACAATCCCTCCCAGAGTTCTCGGAGTTCATCGTGGCGGCGCTTTTGAAGTCCCCATGCCTGCTGGTGGTTGGGGACTTCAACGTGCAGGCTGGTGGTGGACTATCTAGTGCAGCTCTGGAATTCATGGAGTCCATGACCTCCATGAGCCTATCCCAGCATGTTTTATGCCCCACCCAAAGGTCAGGGCATACCCTTGACTTGGTTTTTACCTCCATGTCAGGGAACTCTACTCTGGAGGTAGGGGACATTGTCTCTCTACCTGTGTCATGGTCAGACCATCACCTGCTGTCCTTTTCCCTGTCGGTTGCAGCCCCTCCCCGTGGGGACCTTCGGTCTCCTGTGTTGGCCTGCCCCCGGAGGCTTCTGGACCCAGCTCAGTTCCAGGACGCCTTCGGGGAGCTTCCTGGTGGCCTGGCTGACGCTCTGGTCGAGGCTGCGGCTGACCTTTGGTTTGAAACAGCTGCCCGCGCAGTCGACCGGATCTCACCCAAGCGCCTTCTCTGTAGCAGAGCTCAACCTTCGCCGTGGTTCACGACGGAGTTAAGAGCGATGAAGCAGGAACGGAGAAGGTTGGAGAGCAGCTGGAGACGAAGCCGGATGGCAACTAATAAGACTGCTGTTGTTATCCAGACTAGGCGCTACTCGCGAGCGATCAAGGAGGCTAAAACATCCTATTACTCTCTGAGAATTGGTGAGGCCTCAAACCACCAGGCGGAGCTTTTCTGGGTGGTTTGGGACCTCACCAATCCTAGTCTGGTAAGGCCTCATCCTACTGAGTTCAGTAGTGAGAATTTCGCAGTCTTTTTTCGATCCAAAATAGAGGCCATCTGTGCCAGCTTCGACTCCGGTTGCACTACCCTCCCCCGCCATCCCCAGTCGCTGCACCCCCTCATTCTCCTCGTTTGGATGAGCTTGAGCCTGTTTCCTCTTTGGAGGCCTCCAGGCCGATTGCCCACTGCCAACTGTTCCCCATAGTTGGTGCAGTTTGGCTGTGGGCGGAATCTTGGGCCAACTCGGCCGTCCGTTTCTGGTGCGACAACCAGGCGGTGGTCCGTATGGTTAACACCTTGTCTTCTCGATCCCCTCGAGTTATGAGGCTGGTCCACGCCCTAACCCTTAAATGTCTGGAGTTTAATATAGTGTTTCAGGCTTGCCATGTGCCGGGGGTCAGGAATGAGATCGCCGATGCCCTCTCACGCCAGCAGATGGAGCTTTTCTGGCTGCTGGCCCCTCTGGCTTCACCCGAGCCTGTGATCCTCCCTGAAGAGGTATGGTCCCTTGGCAGGTAGAAGCCCACCGGGCGCTTTCACTTGCCCTGGCCCCCAGGACCAGGCGGGCCTACGCGGCTGCCTGCAATGAATATGTGAGATTTTGCGCCCGGGGGGGGGTCTTCTTCGTGGCCGGCCACCCCTGATCAACTGACCCAATTTGCCGTCCACTTATACTTTAAGGGATTGGCCCCGCAGACCATCCAAGGCCAGCTGTCTGCGTTGGCATTATACCAAGGCCCAGCACTTTGAGCACCCTTCGGGTGATTTTCTGCTGCAAAAGATGCTGGAGGGATGGGCTAAGGAGCGGGGCAGGAGGAAGGATGACTGTGCCCCGTTTACTCCAGAGATTTTATCCCGGCTTACTGATCAGTGGCTGATAGTTTGCAATGCCTCTTTTGAGGCGGCGTTATTCAGGGCTGTGGCCCTTGTAGCTTTCTTTGCCACGCTCTGCATCAGTGAGCTGCTCGCCTCCTCCAAGTCTGACATCTTATACAGCCCTCCTTAGATCTGATATTTGCTGGCTTCCAGAGAGCCTTTTGTTGCGTATTCGTAGGTCCAAAATGGACCAATGGGCCAGGGGGCAGGAGCTATTGTTGGGTCCTTGCCATGTTTCTGCAATATGCCCACTTCGGGCTCTGCAAGATTACCTGACACTTAGGGGTGACACACCTGGTTATGTTTTTATCCATGTGAATAGGACCCCGCTTTCCCGTTACCAGTTCTGGACTGTCACTGCTGATGCCCTGGCCAGGGCTGGTATTGTGGGGTGGCATTTCAGCTTCCACTCCTTCAGAATTGGGGCGGCCTCCACGGCAGCAGACATGGGCTACGATGCAGCTGGCATACAGCATATTGGTCGTTGGAGGTCGCAGAAGTTTCAAGTTCATGTTCGGCCATTGCTGACGTTTTAGCTGTTGTCTGAACGTTTTAACTTTTCTATCGTTCCAGGATCCGGTGTGAAGACAAGAGCCAGAGTGGTCATCTTCGGCCATAGCTTTGTCTTCTGGGAAGCCGAGTATGCTGCAAGCTCTCACTGGGGCCGAGAGTTGGGCCTGGGCGCGTGTGCCACCGTTGAATGGCTGGGTCGCAGAGGCATGCTGTGGGCTGAGTTCCGCCACTGGGCATGCCGTATGTTCTGTTTCTGCACCTGGGCGGCAACGATCTCACTCATGTGCCGGGAGATGTTTTGCTCCTCAAGATCCTGCAGGACTTGAGTGAATTTTTGTTTTGTTTTCCTAGCACCCGCATTATTTGGTTCGTGTTGATCCCACGCTTAGTGTGGCGGTCAGTCCATGACCCTTGCATTGTGGACAGAGCCCTCAGAATGATAAATGGTGAGGTTGCCAGTTTTATTCGGCACGGACGTGGGTCTGTCATAGCCCACCCGGGTATCTCCGGCGTGCCCCTCACCTTTACAGAAGAGATGGAGTCCACCTATCTGACCCTGGTTTGGATATTTTCCTATCCGACCTACAAGGGGGCCTGAGGGCCGAGCTGCTCTGCTGGTTGGGGTAAGAGCCCCTGACTCTTATGGTGGTGGGTAGTGCAACTGGTAACCGAAGTCAGGTAAAGCTCTAATTAGGCAGCCCGTATGGCGATATACAGCCCTCGAATTCAGTATATCACCATTGGCTATGTCAGCAGACAATGAATGTTAGAATGTGAATTGAGGCATCTTGAGGGCTGTGCCCGGCTTCCAAATTCGCCCATCCTATAGTGATGCTCAACAGGTGGGCGGCTGCTCACCTGGGCGAATTTACCTGTATATCGAGCTTGTTGGCTGAAGTATTGCATCCCATCTCATTACCAGTTTGCACTACAGCTCAGGTCCCCTTTACAGGTCCTGACTCACCCAGTTAATAAATTGATAAGTTATAAATAAAGTTGTGGCCCATTGTACCCAAAAGCTGAAGTTGTCTCGCCTCTTTATTTCCAGGTTTGGGGGGGGGGGGGCAAGGCAATTTGTTTCACTCTAAGTGTATTTTTCAGCTTAGATTTTAAATACTACATTTTCTTTTAATTAAACAAGGTTTCAGGACACAATGTCATTCATCGACATGAATGAATGACATAAATTTTAGCAAGCACAAATTTGTGCATTAATTATAGAAATTATCAAAGAAAATTAGCAGCTGAAGATGAAGTGAAGTTGAATGTATGATAATGATATATTTATCATTAAAGAAGAGTGGGAGAATGTGATACTCACACCTTAGTTAGGTAGTTAAACTGCAACTCCCATCAGCCCCAGCTAGCTGATTGTAAAGCTTTATGGGAAATTATAGTCCACCATTCTCTGGATAGCTACTCATTTCACATTTGTGCCTCTGAAAGTAAGCAAGAAAGCAGGGAATGGGTTAAAACACAGTTCTTGGGCAGCCCTGTAGAGTTTGGGTGGGTGTGAATTCCAGAATGGAACACGCTGTGGTTTGGGAATCAGATTGGTAGATAGGTTAAACGCAAGCAATTTTGTGGAATCTTTGAATTCCAAAAACATTGCCATGCTATGGCAATGAACAGAGACAGACAGATCTATAGAAGTTTGGGACATAGGGTATGTCAGGAGAATGGGCCAGCTCTAATCTGGGGGGCATGAAATATGTCACAGTCAAACTCTGTGTGAAAAGTCACACTGGAACAGATTTTGCAAGGCACACGGTGGGCACCCTTGCAGTGTGAAAGAGGCAGCCCATGAATCCTAACAAATTTTTCCTTGACAAAATAATTGTTTTTAACCATTTGGAAGAAGGTATAAAATGACATACGTAATAGTTGCAGTTCCTCTTTTCACTTTATTGTTCTTCCTTCCATTAAATGGAGAGAAAGGTTTCCTAGTAAAAAGAGAAATCTGACTTCAGGCCAGGAAAAGGAGCATATGAGGATTTTTTGTCTTTGCTTAGTGTTTTATCTCTAGATATATATTGGGCATAATTTCCCCCTTAAACTCACAAGTATTTATTCTTTAAGCCAATTCTGCAGTGTTGTAAAACAATGTGGAAACTGCCAGCTAGAGAGAAATAAAGAGTGCAGGCAAAGCAGAACTCAATTAGAAAGTGTGATTTGATTATCTCTGGCTTATTTGCATCACAGTGCTGGTTCTATCAGTTATACCTGACTGGAATATATTCACTGGAGCTCAAGCAGGAAAAAAACATAGAAACAGGAAGCTCAAAATTCCATGCTGAAACTCTCTCTCTCTCTCTCTTTCTTTCTCTCTCTCTCTCCCTCTCTCCCTCTCTGTGTGTGTGTGTGTATGTGTGTGTGTCCGTGCACAATTTTCTCTCCTTGAGCTTAGCAGTACATTGCTGGGGCAGATCTCCACAAAGATGAGGTTGATCTTAAGAATGAAAAATGGTGCTGGGGGAAGATGATGAGGACCTAAGAGCTGACATACAAATGGAGTGATGCAACCTCTTAATTTACTGTAGCCTCCAAATATGTTCGCTTCATCCAGCAAGATGAGGGAAACCACAATCAATCAGTCCCTGATAGCTTTAAAAGTCACAATAAAACAGAAGACAGTTGTATATTTACTGTCTGAGAGTTACAGAGAAGACCCTCAGCTGCAGCAATAATTAAAAAAACTCTGCTCAGGAGGTTAGTTTGAAAAGCAGGGCACAAAAAAGGAGGGGGAATAAGAAAGGAGGGGGATAAAAAAGGAGAAAAGCCTGACCTTTTTGTTCTAAGAAGAAAGCCCATTAGTTGAATGATTGATTTTGTGCTTAACTTCGCTTTTCCTCCCTTCTCAGCATTTTTTAAAATTCTAGTTCTCTCTTCAACATGGCCCACAATCACTACCTTCTTGAGTTAAGGGCTATATAGGGAGACACCACACCTGATCAGCTGCTTGGGGTCAAAGATTATACCATCTCTGAATTACTTTGGTTGCCCATGCTGAACACTATAGCAGAAAATTCTTCCACCAATAATTCCAGAGGAAATCTGGAATAATTATGGCAGGTCAAATTCACCATTTAAGGAAGCATCTCTTTTCAATATGGGGTAAGTGTATTATCTAGCTTGGCCCTCATATTTGAGTAACAATTGAAGCATTGCTTTGCTTGCCATAGGAAAAGGCTGAAGATGACCAAGGATTGAGAAAACAAACAGATCATAATTAATCATGTCTATGCAAAACATCTTAGTTTTCAGTATCCTGTTCTTAAATCACTAAAAAGATAAAAACCAACAAAGGTAAATAATTGCTCCTACATGGAATTTTTTGAATGTATAGCTTTGACATTTGTTTTGTAGCAACAGAATATTATTTAAATAACCCCTTTAGATGATACATTTTGTTATTTATATTTTAATCTGTACTAAATTTAGACATAAATTTAATGGTTAAGTTTATATTTCAAACAAAATGTTTAGAAAAGCAGACCCTGATATTAATCAGAAGTCATTATTCTTGAGTATCCCATCACCTTTAGTTGCACAGGGTAAATACAAAATCATGAGAAGGCAATAATCAAATAGTTAAGCCATCCTTTTTGAACCGTATACATCAATTTCACTGACCAAAAGATACAGCTTCAGTAAAATTAAAACAGCAGCATCTTTTGGCCCAGTTTTCTGCCTCTACCACAAGCAGGTAGGGATCATATATAACATTGATTAATTCTAGTAAGGCTAGAAATCTTCAATTTTTTTCATTGTCTCTGAATATTGCCAACCTCCTCCTGTTTTCATTATACCAATGTAATACCAGCTATTTCCTGTTTTCATTAGACTATTGTAATGCTAGACTCCTACTGTTCTCATTAGTGCAGGACTCTGTAATGGCATCCACCTCATGTTTTCATTATAACTTAACTGTATGGTGCCAGCTGGTTCTTGTTTTCCCTTACAGAATTACATTTGACCACAGACCATATGCTTGATATTCAAAGGGGCTTCTGAGTAAGAAAGATTGTGGATAAAGTTAATATAACTCGAGGTATTGGACAGTCTTGCCTCATATTGTATACTCTGATGATATTGGGGTCCAGCTGAAGGGACCTCAAGGTTTCAGCTACAGACCTTCTCTGTGGCGGCTTCCTGAAATCACCGAAAGAGATATTAAATTACAGAATAATATAACAAGTGAGTTGGAAGGGGCCTGTTGAGTCCAACCTCTTGCTCAATGCAGACATCCAAATCCAAGCAGATCTTAAAGGTTGTTGACCAATTTTATCTTTTCTAACAGTTATGATGTTTATCGATATTCAACCAAAGTCTGTTTTCCTGTAGCTTGAGCCCTGCGCTCTGAGATAACTGAGAACAGATCCTGCCCTGCTTCTGTGCACCACTAGTACAAGTATTTGAAAAGCACTATTATATTTCTCCTCAGTCTTCTTTTTTCAGGCTAAATGTGCCAAGTTCTTTCAGTCTTTCTTGAGAGGACTTGGTTTTCAGTCCCCTGATTATCCTTGTTGGCCTCTTCTGAAGTTGCTCCAGTTTGTTGATATCTGTCCTAAAGCGCAATGTCCAGAACTGGATGCAATATTCTAGAAGCCTAAGCAGTGCTGAATAGAGATGGGCACAAAATGGGAAAATGGTGTTTCATTTTGTTTCCTTGCTCACTATGTTTCATTTTCTTTCATGATTAATGAATTTTGAATAGAATTTTCATAGTTTGGGCTGTGGAGAGGGTGGCCCCACTCCCCACAGCCAGAGCTGTCAAAAACAGCAGGGTGTCAGTGGCAAGAACTGGAGAGCAGAGCAGGAGCCGCCGGATCTCACTGCAGCCCCTTCCCTGAAGCAACATCCAGCAGCTCCACAGTTCAGATTCCGGACAAGGGAGGGGAAAAAAAGCAATTCAGTTCATTTTGAGGTGACATGTTTCTTTCATTTTGTTTTGTAATGAAACAATTCATTACCTTATGAAATGAAAAAACAGTGTGCCATTTTTCATTTTGTGCCCATATGTAGTGCTGAATGGAAGTAGACTAGTACCTTACAGGAGTTGGAGACTAGACCTCTGTTACTGCATCCTGCTGGGTCATATACAGCAATTTGATCAACAACAGCCATTTTCTGCCTCCCCCATCTTCTGCCTCCATTTGGGTATTTTTTTTAAGTAAGTGTAGAACTTTTTGCTTGTCCCAGTTAAATTTCAGCATATTGTTTTCAGTCAATTGCTCAAACCTTTCAAAATCTTGTTGAATGTTGTTCCTGTCTTCCAGAGTATTAGCTATTCCACCCAATTTTGTGTCATCCTCAAATATGATCTGTGCTCCCTCATTCATATCATTGATAAATATGTTGGAATGCACAGGGCCCAGGATAGAGACTTGTGGTACCCTGCTTGTTACCAGTTTAAGAAGGAGCCATAGATAAGCACTCTCTGAGTATGTTACTGGGATCAAATGACAGCTGTTCAGTCCAGCCCACACCTACTTAGCCTGCTAATCAGAATATTATGGGACACTTAGTCAAAGGCTTTTCAAAAGATATATTAGGTCTTTCACATTCCATCCCAACATCTACCAGAAGGCTTATCTGATCAAAAAAATAGATCAGAATAGTCTGGCAGGATTTGTTTTTAACAAATGCTTTTGTTGTTCAGTCATTAAATTTTGTCCGACTTTGTGACCCCATGGGCAAGAACACACCAGCCCCTCCTGTCTTCCACTGTCTCCTGGAGTTTGGTCAAATCCATGTTAGTCGCATCGATGACACTGTCCAACTATCTCATTCTCTGCCATCCCCTTTTCCTTTTGCCTTTAATATTTCCCAACATCAGGGACTTTTCCAAGGACTCCTCTCTCCTCATGAGGTGGCCAAAGGACTGGAGCCTCAGCTTCAAAATCTGTCCTTCCAGAGAACATTTGGGGTTGATTTCTTTCATGATGGATAGGTTTGATCTCCTTGCAGTCCAGGAGACTGTCAAGAGTCTCCTCCAGCACCACAGCTCAAAATCATCAATTCTACAGTGATCAGCCTTCTTCATGATTCAGTTCTAGCTCTTAGTTATTACTGCATTGTTTTCAAGATGCTTGCAGAGTGACTGCTTTAAGATCTGCTCCAGAATCCTACTTGTGATTGCTGTCAGGCTGATCAGTCTATAGTTTACTGGGTCCTCCTTTTTGCCCTTTTTGAAGATTAGGGACAAAGTTAGCCCTCCTACAATCATGTGACACTTCACCCAACTTCCATGATTTCTAGAAAATAATAAGACAGTAGTTCTGTGATCTCTTCATCCATTCTCCCCAGATATATCTACAAGTATAATAGACATATTTTGGTGTGAGTTTTTGTTGATGTGCAATCCCCTTCCTCAGATGCATGGAGGCTATATTTTAAAGCAATTGGATTTTTTAAAGATACAATTTTTCCCTGAATTTCCATGAAATACACAAAAATGTGATGAACAGTGAACAGCCCATTAGTATAGGGTAATACATATTAAGACATGTTACTCTTAGCACATAGATACTAATTACAGTTCAGTGACCCCCTGCCTATTGTGGGGGTTAGGGACCCGCCCCAACCTGTGATAATTGAAAATCTACGATATGCGGATGCAGATCAGGTCGGGTCTGGGAGGCCTAACTGGAGGCTCTTGTACTTACCCCCAGCCTGGTGCTGCCCCAAACAGGCCTGCAAGGGCCTTCCCAGTCCTCCCGGAGACCCCTTGGAGGGCCCTCACAGGCCCATTTGGGGCAGCACCAGTCCTGGGGTAAGTATGGGAAGCCAGAAACAGCCTTTGCCCCTTACCCCAGGGGGGCTTTTTTCATACACTACAGTCCCACAATATAGCGGGACTGCAGTATACGAACCGTGAAAGGGCGGGAGACACTCTATTTACTCTTTCACCAAGATTATATGGACTCCCAAAAATCCACATAGACTTAACCCCACTCAAGCCCATTGTTGGCATCATTGGCTTCCTGACATATGATTAGCAAAACACCTAGCTACTCTCCTACAGGCCCACATTGGACAGACCTCATCCCGCATCAAGGACTCAAGACATTTCATAGACAATATCAGTACCCTAAAACTCAACCTCAGGGACAAACTGATCATTGTTGATGTAGTATCCCTTTTCACCAAGGTACCAATAAAGGACACTTTAGCATTCATCCAGCAGATCATCCCAGAAGACATTAAGGCCCTTTCCCAACATTGCCAAATGACTAACTACTTCCAGTGGGATAATGATAATGATATAATAGAACAGATAGTGGCACCCATCAACCACAGAGGATTGCCACCACCCCTGACTGCAGTGAAACTTCTTAATCCCTCTATCACAATACAATGACTAATACCTATCATCCTGCATAGGACAAGTTTCCCCTTTCCCACAACTTTAAAACCCCACAATGTTACTGATTCTACACCCCAGAAAACAGAGAGAACTCCTAGTTCCCTGAGCTCCTTGCCCTCTGAAGATGCCAGCCACAGAGACTGGTGAAACATCGGGAATAAAAACTTCCAGAACATGGCCAAACAGCCTGAAAAACTCACAACAGCTAATAATATTTACAATTTGTGCAAATGATTGTATGAATATTATGTAAATAATGACCATAAATGATGACCACTCGGTACTACTTATGTGTGTTTGCTTTAGTGATATCAGGTATGTATCTCAAAACCTCTTGGAATAGAAAAGTTCTCAGGGCAATCACAGCTTTTGACACTCTAAAGGCTACAAAGCTCAACGCTATAGAGGGCACTGACCTGCCAAAACAAAAGCATTACCTAATACTCAGCTTCAGCAATAGCACATCAGGAGATCTCTCATTTCATGTGGATCTGTAGAAAATAATATTGGATGCCTGATATGTATTTTAAGCAGAGGCTGGATGGCCATCTGTCAGGGGTACTTTGATGGGGGTTCCTGCATGACAGGGGGATGGCCTGAATGGCCCTTGAGGTCTCTTTCAACTCTATGATTCTTTGATTCTATGATTCTTCAGTATCAGGTTTTCACATAACTGTGTGAAATTTAGTAGACCAGAGAGATGACTCTCCAACTCCAGTTAAGTATGGGAACTGGGAGACCTATGCTGCTATTCGTTAAATTCATTGACATCTGTTTCATGCCAGAACAATATTTGTCCTTTCTCTAGCCACTCTGTCACCCCTTTCCTTGCTGCTCCAGGAGCTGGACGCTTATTCTGTGTCACTGCTTATTAAGGTCATTGGGTTGAGATGCCCACTGCAGCACTCTATTATTAGTAACTCTTCCCAGGCCAGCTGGATGTGTCCAAGAACAGTAAACAGTCTTCTCAGCAACATGGATTCTTACAAGGGCCAATTCTGAAGGGTCACTGACTTAATTGGGTATTCTGTCTCCCTGGAGGATGGTTTAGGGGGTGTTACATAAGGATTGCCATCACTCATAAAACCCACATATGCATATCCTTACTCCTCAGACATGTGGGAACAAATAACACAGCCGAGAGGAATCATTAAGAAGTCACATCAGACTTGAAGGTTCTGGGAAGGAAATTCAAGGACAATATTCAGGATAAGAATAGAAAGGGGAAAGGAAAACACTCAGCCTATGAGATGGTGCTGGCAGGAGAGATTTTGGCTCTGGGGTAAAGGGGCTACACTTCCAAGAAGATAAACTGCTGTCAAGTAATGAAGTACACCTCATAAGGACTGCGAAGAATATATGTGGCAACAGCATGAAGAACTTCATCAGGAGAGATTTAAACTGAATTGGAAGCTTCCTCAAATTTTCCTATCAGAGTTAAATCTTTCTGTTAATTGTATGTATGCAAACCACTGGCAAACACATCTTTCCTCTAATAAATCTCTTGATTTCATCTTACATTCTCTCCCTTCCAGTTTTAAAATAACATTATCGGTTAGACATTTACTTTTGTATGTCATTCCATTTTCAACAATGCTAATATGAGGATACCCATTGTGGCATTTTAGGTGAAAGTCGTGGCTTATAATAGTTCCATTATATTAAAAATATTCTTCTAGGACTTGCACAATTGCAATAAACAAACAAACAAAATAAAGATAAAGTAATGTATTTATTCAGGAGGGCTATAAACTAAACTGGAATTTCAGAGGTAGTGAGAGATGAAGACCTATGTACAATAAGCAGAGCAAAGTGAGAAGCTCTAAATGATACAGTAGCCTTCATAAAATGTATGAAAGAAAGCAGGCCAAATATCATCAATCTCTGGTGCCTATATATGAATTCCAGGAGTATGGGAAGCCAACAAGGAGAACTGGAAATCTTAGTTCAGGAGGATGAATACAATGTGATAGGAAAACATGAAATTTAGTGGGGTTATCAAAATATGAAATGTTGGTATAGCATGTTAAAAATAATTATGGAGGTGTGGAAAAGTAGCCATTTAAATGGAAGTGATTTTAAAATTCAGGATTGAACAATAGTTTACTATAGAGATTGCAATAAATAAATAAATAAATAAATAAATAAATAAATAAATAAATAAATAAATA
>JAHTLZ010003518.1:49093413-49116577 GCA_023846285.1 Phrynocephalus versicolor | reverse complement strand
ATAAATAAATAAATAAATAAATAAATAAATAAATAAATAAATAAATAGAAGTCTGGGCCAAAGCTAATAGAATGGATTTCAACAGAGGGAAATGTAGGGTGCTACATCTAGGTAGAAAGAATGAATTGCACAGATATAAGATGGGGGACACTTGGCTAGAGAATAGTACGTGTGAAAGGGATTTGGGGGTCTTGGTGGACCACAAATTGAACATGAGCCAGCAGTGTGATGCGGCGGCTAAGAAAGCCAATGCGATTCTTGGTTGCATCAACAGAACCATAGTGTCTAGATCAAGGGAGGTGATAGTGCCACTCTATTCTGCTCTGGTCAGACCCCACCTGGAGTACTGTGTCCAGTTCTGTGCGCCTCAGTTTAAAAAGGACGTTGACAACCTTGAGCGGGTGCAGAGGAGAGCGACTAGGATGGTTGAAGGCCTGGAAGAGATGTCTTATGAAGAACGGCTTAGGGAACTGGGAATGTTTAGCCTATCAAAAAGAAGACTGAGAGGGGATATGATAGCTATGTTTAAATATTTGAAAGGATGTCACATTGAAGAGGGAACAGGTTTGTTCTCCATGGCTTAAGAGACTAGGACTCGGGGCAATGGTTTCAAACTACAGGAAAAGAGATTCCATTTGAACATTCGGAAGAACTTCATGACAGTTAGAGCTGTTCGGCAGTGGAATATGCTGCCACGGAGGGTGGTAGAGTCTCCTTCTTTGACGGTATTTAAGCAGAGGCTGGATGGCCATCTGTCGGAAATATTGTGAAGGGGTTCCTGCTTGGCAGGGGGTTGGACTGGATGGCCCATGAGGTCTCTTCCAACTCTATAATTCTATGATTCTATGATTCTATGATTCTTGATATCAGAGGAAACAAGAACAGAGTGTAGCTGCACTTGTACACTTGCACACAAAAATAATAATTTAGAAAAGCTCCTTCAAATAAACTCAGAGCAATGGTAAGTAAGGTCTCATGGCATGATGTCCTAACAAGAAATGGAGCCCAGGATGAACAGGAGTTTCTCAAAAAAAGAAATTCTAAAGTTACAACTACAACCCATTTCAACAAGAAAGGGTGGAAGACAGCAAAAAAAGACCACCAAAATTTACAAAAACTTCAGAAAGGATCTGAAAACAGAAAAAGAAACATACAGAGTAGAAGGAAGGCCAGTGTACAAAGCAAGAGTACAGACAAGTAGCAAATAATTGCAGGGATGGCTTTAAGAAGGCAAAACCTGAGAATTTGCCAAGGTTAGCAAGAGATGCTAAAGGCAACAAAAGCATTCTTTAGGTTCATATTTGACAAAGGATGGAGGAAAGAAATAATGGATCAGCTACTCAGTGGAGATGAGAAAATAACAATAGATGACCAAAAAAGTAGAAACTAGAGATGGGCACGAATGAAAAAAATGGCATTTTGTTTGTCGTTTGTCATTTAGGGGGTCCGTTTCGGTTCGTTTCCGTTTTTTTGTGAATTTTTACAAAAAAATTGTTTTCATTTTTGTTCGTTTCATTACCATTTTGTTACCATTTGTTTCATTTTTTTGTGATTCTTTTAGGATTTTAAGCAATTCACTCATATTGCAGTAATGAAAATGAAACACACGACAAAATTTCCGGCGTTTCTGTTCGTTTCGTTTCATTTTAGAGACAAAATTCATTTGTCGTTTCGTTACGTAACAAAAAAAATGGAAATGAAAAATTGTTCGTTTCGTGCCCATCTCTAGTAGAAACATTTGCTTCTAACTTTAGCTTGTTCTTTTCTCAAAAGATAGTTTATAATTCTCCAGGCAAAAGTGGAGGAGGAAAGTATTTTTACTTGAGACTGATAAACAAATCAAAGAATATCTTATAACCTGAATGAGTTCAAATCTCTAGGGCCAGATGAAGAATATTGATGGAATTGGCGGAAAGGTTATCAGAGCAATTTGTATTCTTTTTTGAAATCAGGGAGGATGAGTGAAGCACCGGATGATTGGAGGTGTCCAAAGTTGTTTCTGTCTTCAAAAGGGTGGAGAAAGGATAACTGGGGAACTACAACTGATGAAGTTAATGAGTCAATAAAACTCATGAGATGAGTTTTATTAATGACAGATCTGACATTCAGGATTACCAGAGATAGAGTGGACAGATGGTTGAACAGATTACCTCGGCCTGACAGTTGCCATCAGGGCTAGAAGAGGAGATAGCCTTTAGATATCTGTCAGCCGTACTTTGAGTTTTGAAAGCTACCATGCTACCGCTATATCTCGCTGCCTATAATCACCAGAATGTTAAACCTAACTTCACTGGGGTAGCAGGCTTCTGTTTATATAAAGTGCCAAGTGAAAAAGAAGGTAGTAATGAGAGAAGAAAAAAAATCTAAAGAAATTCAAGAAGGGAAAGAAGGATCCTAATAAAAGAAAACAAATAATGGACAGAAATATTGTAACTATTGTTAACTACATTATAAATCAGTTTGATGAAGTTAGAAATCTATGTGTGTCCAAATAAGTAAGGAGAACAGTTAATTAATGATTTTAGTCAAGTCATTTCAACCTTTCAATTTTTTCAACCATTCAATTTTCCCTCTGATTAAAATCATAATCTAAGAGTAGAATATTAAATTAGTGATCAATGAGGTTCCCTAAAAATAAATACTAATAAATAAATATTAGTTCATTCATTCATTAAAATCATAGAATCATACAATGAAAGAATCATAGAGTTGGAAGAGACCTCAAGGGACACCCAGTCCAACCCCCTCCCATGCAGGAACCCCCATCAAAATACTCCCAACCAATGGCCATCCAGCCTCTGCCTAAAAATCTCAAAAGAAGGGGACTCCACTACTCTCTATGGCAGCATATTCCACTTCCAGACAGCTCTATCCATCAGGAAGTTCTTCCTAATGTTCATTTTTTTAGAATGGGTGTGTTCCCAAGCAGAACTGCTGCTGAGGAGAGCCAAACAAGCAGGAGGAAGTGAGCACTGGTAAGTTTCTGGGGTGCTTGCAGTTGGACTAGAGGTGCTTTAGAGGCCCACACACCTAATGATGCACAAGATTTCAAATAAACAACAACAACAAGGAAATATTCTTACCAGATAGAAAGGTGGTAAAAGTGTAAATTTTTGAGGCCCAGAATACGGCACTAGTTAAAATGGATTCTGAGGCAGCAGCTATAGTTACCTGCAACAGTTGTGCCATGTTTGTGATCTTGCCAAAACACATGGAGAACTACATGAGCAGCAAGTACCCTGCACTACTAGAAGAAAAGGTCCAGAATCTAGAGGCCATATATCTAACCAGCAACAAATTATGGAGCTTAAGCTGTTCTTAAACAGAATGGAGCAGACTATCCTTGACAAAGAAGAAGCAGCAGCAGCAGCAGTAGTAGTAGTAGTAGTAGTAGTAGTAGAAGAAGAAGAAGAAGAAGAAGAAGAAGAAGAAGAAGAAGAAGAAGAAGAAGAAGAAGAAGAAGAAGAAGAAGAAGAAGAAGAAGAAGAAGAAGAAGAAGAAGATTTGAGGCCCTTTCCCTCATCATACCTGAGAAGGATTGCACAGAAGAACAACTGGTTCCACCGGAGGATCTCTCCTTCATCACACTTGATGAGATACAGGAAGACAAACAACAGGAACAAACTGAAGACCTCTCCCTTAATGTAGTTGAGGTGGTTCATGTAGATGAACAGCTTGCAGGAGAGAGGCTCCTTGTACTAGGTGATTCAATTATTAGAAATACAGAGAGATGGATTTGTGATGCACATCATAACCATATGGTGACTTGCCTGTCAGGTGCAAGGGTTGCAGACATCACGAGAAATCTAGATAGTTTATTAGACAACTGAGAAGGAGCCACTGGTCATGGTACCCATTGGTACAAATGATGTTGGGAAGACAAAGTGGTCAGTCCTGGAAGATAAACTCATGTTGTAAGAAAGAAGATTCTGGAAAAAAATTGATATACAGTATTAAGATGACTAAAGAGCTTGCGGGATCTTGGCCGGTCACTGTCCGCGGATGGATTTCCTCCCTCCCACCCCTTGAGGGCACATGCAAAAATGTATGGTAGCTAGTGGGATGGGAGAAAAGAATATAAGTTTAGGGTGGAGGGTTTGGATTGTTTTAGTTTTTTTTTATTAATTGTAGGTGTTAAGTTTTCTTTTTTCACAATGGGACCATTCCAGAATATTAAAAGAAAAAAAGTTAAGTCATGGGAAAGTTTATAAAATTAGCAACATTGAATGTGAAGGGTCTGGAATCAATTTTGAAAAGGAAGAGAATTGAAGCAATGATTAAAAGACATAAAATTGATATTGCTTTCTTGCAAGAAACTCATCAAATAAAAGATGGTGTTAACGAATTAAAAATTCCAAACACTGATATTTATGAGAAAAGTTTTGGCACATCTAAAGCAAGGGGGGTAGCCATCTTAATTTCAAAGAATTGTGAATGCATTGTCGAAAATGTGATGAAAGATTCAGAAGGCAGATATATAAGACTGCAAGTTGTAATGGGTAAAGAGCAATATACTCTGGTAAATGTATATGCACCAAATGCTAACCAAAGCTCTTTTATAATGTCCTCTGGGATCAGATTGAAACTGTTAAAAAGGGGTATTTAATAATGGCTGGAGACTTCAACATGGTGTTAGATAAAATTAAAGACAAATCAGCTTACAAGAAGGAGGACTGCAGGGTTAGACACACAACATTAACAAAATTTATAAATAATACAGGATTGAAGGATGTCTGGAGAGAACTTAAAGGAGATGAAAGAAAATCTACGATAGACTTTGTACTTGCTTCAAGATATGTAAAAGTTGATAAACATATGTTATGTATATTTAACAGAATGTGTAAAGAGAATTGTAAAATGGAGGCAGTTAGATTCTGCTGTGTCATGATGTTAATCCACAAGTGTTAGAGATAAGTAATCACAGGCATGTTAAGTGATGAAGTGCAGGTGGAACTGATTGTAACATCATGATTTGTAATGGTTAGATCAGATTGCATCAGATTGTTAATTAGTGATTGCATCAGATCTTATGAGTGCTGATTAGTATAAAGGCACTAGCTTGCCATTTGTAATTTGGGGACTGTTATGGTGAGAACAGTCTACCCCACACTCTGTTTGTCTGTTTGCTATATTGTATATAATGCTTGGTTGTTATGCTGTGTATATTTTGCTGTATATATGAATATATGAGTTTTTACTCTATTCATTGTCATTGTCTATCTGTTAGCCTAACTCTGCAACCCTTTATATCAATACTGACATTTTATCTACGTTACTGCTGCACTGCTCAGTGGCAAACATATTTAATTATATATTATATGTAACTGCCCATTATTCAGTAATAGTCTGTTGACAAGTCTAATACCTAAAGTAAATAATACTGAGATTGAAATTATAAAAACATCTGATCACGCTATAATGTCAATTGATATAGCAATAAATAAAAACTATAGAGAAGCCAGAAGATGGAGAATGAATGCAAAAAAATTCATTAACCAGAAGTGCTGGAAAGAGTTAAAAAAGACTGGTTGGAAACTTGGGACATTAATGAAAAGGCTGGAGGAAAAATGGGAATTATATGGGACACTTTAAAAGCTGTAGCCAGAGGGTTTATTATAAGAGAAAACTCTAGAATTAAAAAAAATGGAAGAGTTTAACAAAAGAAATCTAGAAAATATAATAGCAGATTTAGAATCCCAATTTTTTTCTAACAATGATAAGAAGATATTAGGGCAGATTGAAGCAAAAAAAAAAGAATTAGAGGAATTAGAACTACAACGAGTACAAAGAAATTTACTGTATTTAAAAAGGAATTTTTTTGAATATAGTAATAAAAATTCAAAACTTTTTGCCAGAGTAGCCCAGAAAAGAAGGGATAAAAATATGATAGGGAATATAAAAGATTCTGCAGGTAGGGTCTGTGCACAAATGAAAGACAAATTAAAAGCTATTCAAGAGTTTTATCAATCTCTATATACAGCAAAAAATAAGAGCAAGGAAGATATAGAAAAATATATCACCAAAAATTTGAAGAGGGTTTTGGAAAAGGAAGATATGCTGGAAATGGAGAAACCCATTACAGATCAAGAGATAGGTGAGGTAATAGATAAATTAAAGAATACTAAAACTCCTGGAGTGGATGGTCTGGGACCTGAATTTTATAAACTTCTCCAAACAATATTAATACCCAAACTAAAAAAGCTATATAATAAAATAATGGAAGGAGAACAAGTTCCGAAATCCTGGACCCACTCCTTAACCATTTTAATACCTAAACCTAATAAAAACTTAATGGACATTGGATCATATAGACCAATTTCCCTATTAAATCAGGATGCTAAGATTTTTACTGCAATTCTGGCCAAAAGAATGAATAATTTTGTAGCTAAATATATTAAAGATGATCAATGTGGTTTTATCAAGGGAAGACAAATGGCGAACATTATAAGAAGAAATCTGAATGTTCTTTATGAAATGGGAAAAAGTAATACCAAAGCAGGCATGTTATCTTTAGATCTTTTTAAAGCTTTTGATTGTGTTCAATGGGCTACATTAAAAATCTTGTTAGAAAAATGGGGATTTGGAAAACATTTTTTAGGACTAATAAATCAATTGTACTCAGAAGGTACTTCCTCAATAATAGTTAATGATGGAATGACCGAACAAATTATCCTAGGCTGGGGAACTAGACAAGGATGTCCTTTTTCTCCAGTTCTCTTTTGCATTGTTATAGAACTTTTGGCAAACGCAATAAGGGATAACGAATCCATTAAAGGTATTGGGAAAGATGAGGTAACCAAAATTAGTCTATTCGCGGATGATGCCCTACTGACAATCTTAGATCCAATAGAGAAAATTCAAAGAGTAAAAATTCATTTAGAAGAATTTGGGGAAATAACTGGAATATGTGTTAATTGGCAAAAATCAGAAAGTCTATTGTTTAATTATGGAAGAGACGATCTTAAGAGAATGGAAAACTTTGGGCTGAAATGTGGTAAAAGTATTAAATATTTAGGATTAGAACTCTATAAGGAGTTTACCAAGACTAAGGAAAAAATATTTTAAAATTTAAAGAAGAGATGAAAAATAGAATACAAAGCTATACTAAATTGAACTTATCTTGGTTTGGTAGAATAGCAATGATAAAAATGAAGATACTGCCTAAAATTAATTTTATCTTTAGAATGTTACCTGTTCAGTTTGTAGAAAAGGATCTTAAAACTCTCCAAGACATGATAAATATGTACTGTAATGGTGGGAAAAAATCAAGAATAAACAAAAGTTTGTGGTATAGATCCCAAAAAGAAGGAGGATTAGGTATACCAAATCTAAGAAATTATTATATAGCTAATCAAATCAGTTGTTTGGGAGAAATCTTATTCAAACCAGAGAAGGTAATATGGTGGGAGCTGGAGTCCTTAGACATAAAGGGGGAAACAAATAAATTCTTGTTCAGTGATTTTAAAAATAAGGTAGAGATTGAGAATCCCCTCCTGAATGGTTTAATGACTACATGGAGAAAATATAGAAAAATCTTATCACCGAAGGGTTCCCCATTATGTTTAGTAACAGACTTGGAAAATTTTCCTACAAATTTGAAGCATTATTTAGGCTTATTTAAAGCTAAGAAAATAGCCAGATTAAAAAGACTGGTTGGCCAAAATTAGAACAAATCAGGACATAAAAACCACTTTGCAATCTAGTGATTTAATATGGATAAACTATATCCAGTTAGGAAAATGGACAAAGAATTGGGTCAGAAGAAACAGTCAACTTAGAGAATGTACAAAGTTTGAACAGTTCTTATTATCGCTTGAATCCGACCAGGACAATTTAGAGAAAGGACTAGTACGTAAAATATATAAAATAATAGGGGACTCACTGGAAGTGAAGGAGTCAGATTCTCTGAGACAGGTCTGGAAACAAGACCTTAATGTAGAGATAAAAAAAGAAGACTTGGGGAAAATCTGGAACATGAGATCATTATCGGTTAGGATAAAAGAAAATTACTTTAAATTGGTTTCTAGATGGTACTTGACGCCAATTAGGTTGAATAGAATGAATGCTGAATATTCTAAGATTTGCTGGAAATGTGAAAAAAAGATAGGAATATACATGCATCTCTGGTGGGAATGTGAAATAGTTCAAAAAGTTTTGGAAAATGGTTTTTTTAGAGCTAAGTGAGATGATTCAAGTAGATATTGATTGTAATCCAGGGACAGCATTGTTATCATTGTCAACTAGTAAAGATTATGATGTTACAACCAAGGAACTAATAGCAAATCTTATGACAGCCGCCAGATTAATTATAGCAAGAAACTGGAAATCCAAACTAGATCTCAAGATGGAAGATTGGTATAACGAACTTTGTGATATAGCCATAAACGATAAATTGTCTTGTAGTTTAAAAGTTAAATGAGGAGAAATGAAAAAAGACATTTTTATGACATTTGGGGGAAATTTATAGACTTTGTATTAGTAGAAGGGAAGGGGGAAGAACCGACAAATATTTCAAGACAGTTCTGGAGAAGAGGACTTTGAGGAGAATATTAGAACAACAGACACTGGAGTAATAAAGAAGAACTCACGGAAGAACTGGATGGTCCCGGGGGGGTGGGTGGAGATGCACTAGTGTTGTTATTTGTTTGTTTGTCTTTAAAAAATTTAAAAATTAAAAAAGAAAAAAAAGAAAAAAAGAAAAGAAAGAAAGAAGATTGAAGTCCTGGAATTCCAAGGCAGCATTTTCAGAAGTGCTGCCTGTTCCTCATGCGGGACCCACCAGGCAGGTAGAGTTCAGAAGCCTCAATGTGTGGATGAAGCAATGGTGTTGAGAGGAGGGCTTTAAATTTGTCAGGAACTGGAGAACATTTTGGGACAAGCCAAACCTGTTCGGGAGGGACGGGTTGCACTTGAACCATGATGGGTCCAGATTGATGGCACTCAACATCAAAAAGGCTGTAGAGCAGCTTTAAACTGATAACTGGGGGAAAGCCAACAGGAGCTGGGAAGCATCCAGTTCAGGAAAGGGTATACTTGAGTAGTGAGGAGGGTGCAATAATTACTGAGCACAGTGAGGAGCTAGTCACCAGCACTCTAGCACAAAGATACAAGAAGCAGTCTAATTATTCAACTGGACTCAAAAGATTGCATTAGAGAAGCATATATAAATGCTGGTATGCAGATTCCAAAAGCATCCAGAACAAAATAGGGGAGCTGCAGTACTTAGTAATAGATAAAAATATTGATAATATCATTGTTATCACTGAAACCTGGTGGACAGATGATAACCAATGAGATACAGTTATCCCAGGCTACAAACTGTACAGGAAGGACAGGAAGGGGCAAGTGGGAGGAGGTGTAGCTTTGTATGTCAAAGAAATAATAAAATCATATGAATCAGAACATCTACGTGATTTGGAGTTATGTAATGTATGGGCTTGCCAGACAAACGCCAGACTTTCAAAGCTGTAAGATGATAACTTTATTCCATATACGACCATTACCAGTCCAGTGAGGGACCCTGGCTCACAATGTACACACCCTAAAATACACCTGGAACACACCACCTCCCATCAATCAATCTACCACCCGTTTTACAGTTAAAGGGGACTCACCCTTGTATGGGATAATTTCCCCCACTCTGTTTACCTTGGTTGATTCTCATTGGCCAAGACATAACAAGTTACCATTAGAAATCCTGTGGGTAAAAGTATCAGGTCACAAGGATGGTCTACACATATGCTACTAGCCCCTGACCCAAGTCCCTGAGGGAGACTGGGAGCTGGATAATGTTGTAAAGGAGGCATCCAAGAAGGGAAGCCTGGTTATAAAGAAGGACTTCAATTACCATCACATAGACTGGGTAAACTGTTGTTCAGCACATTACAAAGAGAAAGTTTCCAGATGTGCTAAATGAGTTTTCCCTGGAACAGATGGTTGAAGACCCAACTAGAGGTACAAGAATTCTTGACTTGATCCTGAGTAATACACAAGATCTGGTGCAAAATGTTAATGTGACTGACCCAATAAGGAACAAACAGTGACTACAACACAATTACTTTTAACTTAATCATAGACTGCCAATCACTGATCAAATCTACACAGAGACCTTAAATTTTCAAAAAGGAAGTTTTCCAAAGATGAGGAAACTAGTAAAAAAAGAAGCTGAAAGGGAAAATTGAGAGAGTCCAAACACTCCAAGAGCCATAGAGGCTGCTCACAAAAACCATAAGAGAGGCCCAATTGGAATGCATACTCAAAAGGAAAAAGGGCACTGCCAGATCCAAGAGGACTCCGATGTGGCCTACAGGAGTTGTTCAGGAAGTGATCAAAATCAAGAAAAGCTCTTTTAGAAGATGAGGATTAGAATTTTCTGTTTTAGAAACTCCCTTTCTTCTTGGACTCCTTTTTTGTTATTAGCTCCTCCATGGGACCTTACTAATCTTTGTTTTGGTGTTATTAAAATTGGCTTTCTGAAAATTCAACATATATACAGTTGCAAAAGAAAGTATGAGAACCTTTTGAAACTTCATGGTGTTCTGCATAAATGTGCCATACGTTGTGCTCAGGTCTTCCTCTAAGCCAAGTACATTGACAAATATAATGTGCCTAAAACAATAGGGGGAAAAATAAATCGGATCTTTCATGTCTTTATTCAACACATTCTTTCAACGTTCAAAATGCTAGTGGGAAAGTAAGTGAATTCTTGGAATCAATAACTGATTAATACCCCCTCCTTTGGCAGCAATAACATTAAAATAGGCACTTCCAGTAGATGTGGATCAGACCTGCATGTAATTCAGGAGGAATTTTAGCCCATTCATCCTGGAAGAACTGCTGTAGCTCTGACTTATTCTTTGGACGTCTCATCATGTGTGTGGCTCTCTTCAACTCATTCCATAGCGTCTCTATTGGACTGAGGTCTGGCTCTGACTTGGCCACTCCAAAAAGCAGTTTTTATTTTCTGAAGCCGTTCCGTGGTAGACTTGTTCCAGTGTTTGTGCTCAATGTGCTGTTGCATCACCCAACTTCTACAGAGTTTCAGCGGTCATACTGACCTTGTCATATTATCCTGAATAATTTTTGTTATATTTGGGAATCCATCTTCCCCTTAGGGACTGCAAGCTGGCCAGGCCCTGATGCAACAAAGCACACCCAAATGATAATGCTATGTGGTGCCCATTTAACACCATGTGTAGTCCTGTCTGTTCTTTCCAAATAGTTCAATCTTTGCTTCATCAGTCCACAAAACATTTTGCCAATACCACCATAGAGCAGGGCTGTCCAACTTTGAACAGTCCAAGGTCTAGTTTTTCCCACCTAAAGTGCCTGAGGGCTACTACACTACAACCTCTACTTACAAATTTTATCCATTCTGAGCACATGCTGATAAGTTTTTTAAAAAGTAGAGCAGTGGTTTCTCATAGGAATGCATTAATTAATCCTTTCTGGAGGGAACAGATTTTAATGTATTCCATGGGAAGGCTGACCATGCACGTGCTTCGCTTGCACCCACTCAAGCCAGTGTGGGTGGGTGCAAGGAAAAATGTAACCTCTCAGAGTTCACTCTTTTCCATGGAACTGTGTGTGTGTGTGTGTGCATGTGTGTGTGTGTGTGTGCATGTGTGTGTGTGTGTGCGCGCATATTTGCTCAGATTTATTAGCTCCTATAAAGTAGAATGCTGCCCTCGGATGCAGGGTGGTGGTGGTGGTGGTGGTGGTCACGGGTCATCAACTGGCAGTGCAGGATCAGAAACTCCATGAAGGACTGGTGGTCAGTGTGTAGGAAGTCAGCCTTCGGAGTGGGGAGAGGACAGAAGCGGGGGTGTGGGGACTTGTGAGGAGGGCACTCTCTCTGTGTCCTTTGCCTTTTTGTCGAGTGCCTCCGCGTTCTCATTTGAAAAAGGCAGAGGAAAGCAACTGGGCACGATGACTAAACAGGAGAGAGCTGTGATCGGGTCGCCCTGCACAGGTGAAAAGGCTGCTCCTCCCTCCCTCCACCCCGTCTTTCTTTCTTTAACCCCTTCAGGTGCCGGCGAGGTGAAAGCAGGCTGCCTCCTGCGCTTCCCCAGCAGCTTGAGGGTTGCTACGGCGACCTTGGCAGCTGCTGCTGCTGCTCGCGTCCTGTTTGTTGCATTTTGGTCACAACATAAAGGCAAAACAGGACCGCGGGTGGGAGAAGAAGGGCTGGCTGAGCTGCCGTGGGGAGTTGGCTCCCCTCGGCAAGCCCCGGGATGAGTTGACGAGAAAGTGATCCAGCTGGGGCAGTAAGAACCGGTGAGGGCAAGACATCTGAACCATAAAGTCCGGGAAGAGAAAAGGGGGAAGGGGGAGAACGGGTGGGGAAGGGGAGACCGGCAGGACTGTGGGGAAATTGAGCAGTCGAGACAGGGTTCAGAATCGGAACGCTAAAGACCTGGAAAACATAACAACACCTGCTTCCTCGCTGCAGAAAAGGAAGATGATCCCGACACTCCGGCCCTACAGGGGGTGGCGGCAGGAACAGTGGGAACAATGTTGGCGTCGGGGTGGGGTTGGGAGTGGCAGCAGCGGCAGCGGCAGGGACGGCGGGAGCGATGTCAGCATCAGGGGACAGCGTGGGCAGTGATGTCATCGGCGGGGGAACGGCGTCAGCATTGGGGGTGGGTTTGGCGTTGACGGCTTCATCGGCGGTGGCACGCCTAGGCTGGTCTGCTGGGCTCACTCATTTTCTCCAGTAGTGGGGCTTGCTGGGCCTATTCAGTGTTTCTGGCCCCCGCTCATGCCGCCGCCGCCCCGCCACTGGAGCTGCTTGAGAAAGCAAGCGAGCTCAGCACCGGCTGGCTCCCAGGCACTTTGCTGGTATGTGAGTGGGGGAGGGGAATTCCCCCCCCCCAACACGGACCTGGTGGGCAACCTCTGAAGGCGCCGCGGGAGTCTGGTCGACCGCGGTCGACGTGTTGGGCAGGCCTGCCATAGAGTGTCAATGTGCTCCTTCACAAACTTCAGGCATGCAGCAATGTTCCTCTTAGTAAGCAGCGGCTTCCTTCATGGTGTCCAGACACAGACACTCTGCTTGTTCCACCTTTTGCGTACTGTAGACTCATCATGAGAACAGATCTTAGCTAGTTCCAATGATGCCTTCCAATCTTAAGCTGTCACTCAGGGTTGTTTCTTTATCTCATTGCTGAGTCTCTGTTGTACTCTTGGGGTCATTTTGACTGGGCATCCACTTCTTTGTAGGACATCCACAGTGTCTCAATTTGTAGATTTGCATAACTGTAGACTGATCAATTTCTAAAGTATTTGAGATCACCTTGTAACCATTTCCAGCTTTATGTAAATAAATATATATATATGTAATTGAATGTGGCTCAGCTCTGTTGAAATCAGGAATTCTAGTAGAACATGGTCACTCTTTCCCAGAGCTCCCTTTACTGACACTTCCTCTACCAAGTCCTCTCTACTGGTTATAATTAAGTTGAGGATAACTAGTCCTCTAGTTTCTTTTTCCACTTTTTATGTGAAAATTATCAGCTACACAAGCCAGGAATTATTTGGTGGTGCCATAGTTGGCAGAATTTGCCTTTCAACAGGTAACCAATTAACCAATAAAACCAATAAGCAAACCAATAGACTACATGTCTTTTGGGCATATGTATTTAATTCTATGTCTGAAGCAGAGGGTACCAAATTTTAGTGACTTTATCTACTTTTAATTATCCTCTAAGAACTCTAATCATGGGTATGGTAATAGTTCATTGTACAAAGGCAACAAAGAGAAAAATCCCATAATAATGTGTCATGGATGGATGGACATAAACACACATACAGATTTTCTATTCTTTATACTCAAAGGAGTTAAATATCTTGTTAAATAATCTCATCACAAATCACAGAGATAAAAAAAATAAACCATTAACATCTCATAATTAGGTTTATGTACAGTGAATGAACAATTTCCTGGGAGGAAGCACCATTGAATTTGAGAACGCTTACTTCTGGCTGCATAAGTACAGTTTGAGCTTTGACATACTAAAATTATTCATTCATTCATTCATTCATTCATTCATTCATTCATTCATCCATTCATTCATTCATAAGAGGGACCTCATTGGCCAAGGAGAGGATGAATGGAATCTTTGTCAAAGCAGAAAGGCTATAAAAATGGAATTAACAAGAGAGAGAGAGAGAGAGAGAGAGAGAAATATAGGGATTTGGAAGCATACCTGATATATAATTTGAATTGTTCAGTTAGGTTCTACAAAGTAGTGAAGAAGCATTTGAATTCCACAGGAGAAATAAATAAAACTAACCTTGTATAAAAGATTACGTGTTATATTTTGAAAAGTTTAGGGAAATGTTGACAACTCTGACTTTCCCATCTGAAAAAACATCCAACATTTCCTGAGTAATTCTCAAGGAAAGTAACTACTGTAAATTGCCTATACAATACTGACACTTTGTATTGGTAAACAGTGTCTGAAGTTATTTTTTATGTTAAACCAATAAATACTTATTTTTATAGAGTTCTGGAAAGAACTGTGTTTAACCTTAGAGGTGGTAGCAAAGCAGAGCCTATTTGTAGTGGAAGCCAAATCCAGGCAGTGGAAGTGGAACAGTACACTTCTCAGACCCCATAGTCTCCTTTAGTGAAGTAACTGAGGCTTGTAAGAGGGGTGGCTTGCTGGGTTCTTGTTCTTTCCTTCTGGACTTCTCTAGCAGTTTGCAACCTGAAACAGCCAGCCTGGGAAGCATTGGTTGGGCAGGCAGTTCCCCTTGAAAGGAGGCAGCCAGCCATTAACTTCATTTAACGGGGAGTATCATTGTTTCTTCAAGAGTCTTGCACATAACCTGATACTTTAGATCCCTGGAAGAGAACAAATTAGTCAGCAATCTCCACTTTGACTGAACTCTAGTGGCCTCCAGTCCAAGCACGGGGTGTTTCTCTAATGTCATGTTGATCTGTCAAAAGCATGACTAAATCAGAAAGCCCTGTGATTGCCATACTCACAGTCTGGAGTGTGCAACCATTGTCTTGGTTTTCTAACATATGAAATAATCACTCTTGAGCTATGCAAAGTTCTTTGAATTCTGCTTTAACAGGACTTCTTTCCAGTGCGAGCCTGAAAGCACAATAATTAAACTGCTGCACAGCAGCTAAAACTCTGCTTTCAACCTGAGTTCAGTCCCAGATACTGGGATGCACTCCCATGTAGCTGGGCTTAAGGCTTAGTCATCCTTCCAAGGTCAGTAAACTGAGCATTCAGCTTGCTTTGTGGGTGAGGGGAGCAAGCAATGCATAGCAAAACCAAAAGCAATGTGTTATGCGTATATACTACCCCATAGCACTTCAAGCACTCTCTGGGTGGTTTTTACAATTTAATTATACAGGCTACACATTGCCCCCCCCCCCCAGCAAGCTGGGTACTCATTTTACCAACCTTGGAAGGATAGAAGGCTGAGTCAACCATGAGCTGGATGCCTGGGATTGAACCCCAGGTAGTGAGAGTTTTAACTGCAGTACAGGCGCTTAACCATAATGGCCTCTTTCACACAACCACTTTAATGCACCTTTTTCTTTTACTGAATTTTCATCTAAAGCTCGTGCCCCCATGGCCAGCCACATCTTCTGAACACCCCTCTTAACCACACCCTCTGAAGCACATCTCAAGCATATCTTCCTGCACCATCACTAGAAATTACTTCACTTGCTGATGCACATTTTGATGCGAAGCGAACATCACGTGAATTCTAAAAGGCCGCATCTTCTTTTGGTTTAACCTGTTTTGCAGCAAACAGCCAAATCAAAGTTATGCCAAAAACAGCCATTATGTCATTATGCCAAAGCAGCTCTTTGATGCATGTTTGGCAAACAGAGACACAAAAAAGAGGCTAAAAAATGCTACTGTGGGGGCGGTAACTGTGCATCTCATGTCATGTGACCACTCTTGGAGAAAGTGCACATTTTATTATAATCCCTAAGCCACTGTCCCAGGGAAGATGGTGGAAAGCCTCATCCAAGGGAAAATCTTAAAACACATAGAAGAACAAACCTTGCTGAGGGAAAATCAGCATGGCTTCTGTAAGGGTAAGTCTTGACTGATAAACCTTTTAGAATTATTTGAAAAGGTCAATATGCATGTGGATTTGGGTGGACCGGTGGATATTGTCTATCTTCTGGAGCCCTTTAAAGCTGGCCCAGTCGACACCAGGGGGAACCCCTGTTACCGACTCGGCCACATTTAAAGAGCTCCAGCCATTGACAGCTCGGCAGGGAACCCTTGGTACCCACTGGGCCAGATTTAAAGGGCTCCAGCCAATGACAGATAGGCAGAAGCCCTCAGAAAATTGTGCAGAGGGCAGCACAATTGCCAGAACTGGATCAGGGTTAAAGGGCTCCAGCCACTGATAGCTGGGCAGGAGCCCTCTGAAAACAGTCAGGTAGGCAGTTCTGTGAGATTGCACTCCTTACCCAACTATTTTATGAGGGCTCCTGCTGAGCTGTCAATGGCTGGAGCCCTTTAAACCTGGCACAGTCAGTACCCTAGTACCAAGCACCGAGGGGGGCCCAGGGGCTGCACAGTCAGCGCTGAAAGAAAATAAAAAACACCAGGAAACCAGGAAGTTTTTTAAAAATCCCCCAAAATAAAATAAAAACAAAATTAAAAAGGAGCCCTGATTGGGCCCCAGGGGTGCCCTGGTCGGCACCCTAAAATAGTTTTACAAATAAAAAAATAAAAGAAGCGCCCACCTGGCTCCAGGGGCTGCATGGTGGGTGCTTGAAAAAATAAAAATTAAAAAGCATTTTAAAAAATGTAAAAAAAAAAAGCCAGTGCCGACAGGGCCCCAGGGGCCGTGCAGTCAGTGCTGAAAGAATTTTTTTTTTAAAAAAGTCCCATGCTTTTAAAAATAAAATAAAATAAAAGGATCACCCCGCCGCCGCTGCTGCTGCCAGATAAAATGATTATGATGATGTGGATGATGAGGATGAGGATGCTGCCAGTCCAGTTTGTGCAATTGCAAGTCTGTTTTATATTTTATTTTTTGAATATTTTTTCCTACCCGCACGCTGTCAAATGGATTAATGGCACAAAGCGGGGGGAAACGAATAATGAATCAATGAAACAACGAAATGATTTTTTTCCTAAAAGTTCATTAAAAATGAAACAAAACGAACCAAACCCTAAAATGAACCAAACCAAAACGAATCACCATTTTTTCGGTTCATGTCCATCTCTAATCAGGAGATAGATATCTAGTCTCGTGCACTCCCAGTCGCATCTGGTGGGACCACTGTGAGATACAGGAAGCTGGACTAGATGGGCCTTTGGCCTGATCCAGCATGGTTGTTCTTATGTTCTTATGTTCTGATTGGTTGTGTGGTATATAGAAAATGTTTGTGACAATTAGTTGTGATTTTTAATTAGAAAACCACAGAAACATTGCAACATGATAGCTAGCTAGCTAGCTAGCTAGATAGATAGATAGATAGATAGATAGATAGATTGATTGATTGATTGATTGATTGATTGATGATTGGCATATGTAAAAGAGCATAATCATGGTAATTTGTGAGGTAATTACATTTACAGAAATCAAGAGGGCAGAGAGGCATTACACATTTTTGAAGGGGCAATAATTCATCTCCTAGCAATAGAGTCAAAGAATGTACAGTGTCATAATCATATATCCTATATCATATCATGATTATTACCTGTATTTGGTAAGGTTCTCATATCTTCTAATTCGACTGGGGCAAAGTTGCTCTGCAGCTTCTCCCTTTTCTTCTTCATTTGCACACTGACTTCTGTTTCCATTATGTATGTGATTTAATCTGCCATGTTCTATCTGTTGAAAATGTTAATGATTTCACTTTAAAAAATTATTTCTTGGGAGATGCTCAGAAAACCTTTGCAGGGATCAATGAATGTGAAGATTCATGTTATTATTACACCTACGAGTATCTTCATTCATTGCTTAATTCCCCCGCTCCCCTTCTCTCCTACAGAAAAACTTCCCCTAAAGGTGAGGGGAAATGTTCTTTGTCATCTTCCAATTGCAATATTATTAACACTACTGAACAGAGTAAATGACAGATGTATATAAGTTGGGTTCAGATGACTAAAAGCTGCTGAAAAACATAACCTGTCAGATTTTCCAGGGAAATAAAGGCCCATCCATCTGTTGGGGACTCTGAAAATGTGTGTAATGAGTCACCTTTAAAATGACAGCTGTCACCCAAGGAGAAAAGCTTTGAAGCTGAACTAAAATATACAATAAATTATGCACACTCTTGTGGGGGAAGAGGGGAGTGGAAACCCCTTACCACACAAATTCAAGAGTCATCTCCTAAATTTGTGTTACTTTGATCATTTTTCTCAAGGTAGAAAATAATACCCTGCAACATTATCTGTGATCACGATTCACTAGCATTTGGGCTAGGCCCAAGTCAATAAGAGGATAGTTATGCCAAAGTGATGTTACAGTCTGATAAGGCATAGCATGTCGGCTTATATCTTTGCAGTTTCCTGTCACATTGCACAAAATGAATGAGGTTTTTGCCAGGAGAGGCAAAATGATAGCATCACACCTGAAAATTAATTCTGCTGAGCAGTTCTAGCCCTGAACAGACAGGAAGGAACGTACTTCCAGTGACTGGTTTATGCTTTCCTCATCCAAACAGACTCCTCCTTCCCAAGAGAGGACCTTAGTAATTCTGACAAAAGAATTCTCCACTTACTTCTTCCTTGCCCGGTAATATTTGTCTCTGCTTGTCGATGTCTTGTGTGAAGTAGGGCAGGTAGAAACATAATGCTCTTCTTCAAATAAAATGCAAATTCTCCTATGTAAGTAGACCATTAAGAAGTAAATTAGATTGAACAGCAGTGGTAAATCAGCAATTACATTGTTGTTGGCTTTAAAAATATATATATAGTGTGATTTCAATACAAATAAACCTATAATGCTTGCAACACATGTTGGGGCTGGTAATACAACTCGCCACTGGAAAAGGTCCCCCAGGGCTCCTGATGAGCTTTGCAGGAGGAGCTGGAGAGGCTTTTTTGCTGCGCAAAATGCTTCTAGACTGCTGGTATTAATTACTGTTTATAATAGCTTCCATTTTGATGTAATTATCACATATTTGGGCACATTATGCCAAATGATATCCTCAGCATGGGCTGTTGATTAAGATTAATATTTATATTGTGTTTCTAATAGGCTTGCTTGTCTTTGAAGATGAACCAGTGTATGCATGGAACTATCTTAGTAGCACAGTGACCACACAAGGAATT
The DNA here is from genome assembly GCA_023846285.1 of Phrynocephalus versicolor. Lineage (NCBI taxonomy): Eukaryota > Metazoa > Chordata > Lepidosauria > Squamata > Agamidae > Phrynocephalus > Phrynocephalus versicolor. Next base: position 49,097,303 of record JAHTLZ010003518.1, on the reverse strand, counting down.
GTTCTATAAGGTGAACCTCATGGAGCACTCAGAGACCAAGAAAGAAGCACCACCTTGAACTTAGTATAATTGTGATGTACTGGGAGAAATGGTGGCTGAAGAGGGAGGATGAAAGCCTATTTGGAGTCTTCAGGAAGGGGGATGTGGAAGTACAAAGATAATTTCAAGAGTCTTTGGAGAATGTTTATGGGATGGGAAAGACTCATGAGATATGGAAATGACTCCCTTACTTGGGAAACTTACATTTGGACTACATGTTCCAGAGCCCATGACGTTATAGTTCAAGTCCAAAAAGAGTGATGCTTCTAAGACCAAATCACATCTCTCTCAGTCTTTCTTCACGGGCAAGACATTTGGAATCATATTTTACCATTATTTGCCCATTTTATGAGGCTGATATACAGTAGGTTTTGGGAAATAAGGGATGAGGGAGCTTTGCATACGTAAATGTACCTTATGAATGCTAGGTATTGCTGTTGTAAGACATCTTACTTTTGTTAGATATTAGCATTAAAACCTACATAGGTGGATGCTGATACTGTTGTAGTGGGTAAATGTCCAACAACTTCAGCTTCTGCTTTCAAAGCATGTTTCTGATGATGTTGATAGCATTGGTGCTTTAAGCCAGCTGTTCTGGTGTCTCCAACACATGCAGTAGGGCCTTAAGAACATAAGTAATTATGCTGCCCATCTGGCTGCTATGGGCATGATCACACTCCTTTTTTTTTCTAATAGGAACTATCAGATTATTAACTGGGCTTTGCTTCTGCAATTCCAGAAGATGGATCTGCAAGTAAAACACATTACTTGTAATTAGAATAGGGGAGTGTGAGCATAGATATGTTCTGCATAAGATGCCTCCCACTTGGTCAGTCAGTAAGCCATAGTTAGTAGATCTCAATGTTTAATAACTGCCTCTATGTGCATTCTTTTGCAGAGTTTTTGTTAAATTTCTTTAACTGTGCGGAATAGCTTTAATTACCCCATATTATTCTACCCTTTTTGGCATCAACAGGCACTTGCATTCTAGTAACTCACTCTGAGATATTAGTTGGAAAAAAATAAAGGAGAAAACACTTTACAAAGATATTGTCTCTCCTTGCATTCAGAGACAAGGAAGGAACAGACTGAGTCACTGTAGCCCACAAAGGTCTCTCCCAGCCACAGGTTGTCCAGGCAGCATGCAAGTTTGTAAAAGCTCAAAATCCTTCTCAAACTGAAATGCAGCTGCCCTCTTGAAGACTATTTTACTCAAAGCTGTCTCTTGGTAGAGACTTAGTCTGGATGTCTGCTATCATTTCTATAGTATGAGATATCATTTTGATGATGCCTTTCTTGGTCAGGTCACACCCTAAGTAGTATCTCATGCCAATGTGTTTAATCATCTTTTCATTTTGTGACAGCTTCATACAGCTCTGATTTGCCTTCATCACTTGGAACAGAATTTCTTCCTTTATACTAAAGACTTTCAGCAGCTTCTCCAGTCTTAGCAGTCCTCTGTATGAGTTGAGTGAAGCAATGAATTCAGATTCTGTGGAAGACAAAACTACAACATCTTGTTTGTGGGAAGCCCACAAAATAGGACAATTACCATACACAAATAGCAAGCCACTAAGGGGCTTATCATTTGTGCTATCCTCCATGCATTCATCTGTGTAGCCTACAAGCTTTTACTCACTCTGGGTTGGGAAACTAACTTTTCTGCTTAGTATCCCTACAGCTGTAGCTACAGTATATCTTGTTTTTCAGGAAATTTGTTTGCATGGGTATTGATGCACTGTGGCATCTTGGAGGCTTAATGTCTCCAAAAGCCCAATTATTGTTTTTTTCTGATTTAACAAATCTGGCCCATCTGCCTCTTTTTCAATTTTTTTACTCCAATATATACTAATATGTTGTATTCCCTAACTGTTTGATTGCTACCTCTTTGTATTCTAGAACACTTTCACGGCTCGGATCCTATAGCCGTTGTGAGTTTTTCAGGTTGTTTGCTGTGTTCCAGAAGTATTTCTTCCTGACATTTCACCAGACTCTGTGGCCAGCATCTTAAGCAGACAAGGAACTCAGGGAACTATGAGTTCTCTCTGTGCTCTGGGGTATAGAGTGAGTGAGTTTGTGTGGTTTTCAAGTTGTGGGAAAGTGGAAACTTGTCCTATGCAGGAGAATAGGTGTTAGTCATTGTATCATGATGGAGGGATTAAGACATTTCAGTGCACCAGGGATGGCAGCAATCCTTCTCTGCAGTTGATGGGTGTTGTTAGCTGTTCTGTTGTGTGAACTGATCACCACTGCTTGTGCCTGGGTGGGAACCACTGAACTTTGATCTTTGTAGTTTTCAGTACTGGAAGCCAGGCTTTGTTGATTTTTAGACTTTCTTCTTTTTTATTGAAACTGTACTTATGTTTGTGGATTCCAAAAGCTTCCCTGTGTAGTCTGACATAATGATTGTTAGTGTTGTCCAGTACCTCTGTGTCCTGGAAGATGATTTCATGTCCAGTTTGTTTCAGGGTGTGTTCAGCTACTGCTGATTTTTCTGGTCATTTTAGTCTGCAGTACTATGAAGGGTAAATAACCTATACTTTATGGGTTTCAGCATTTTAGGTCATAGTTTAACTTAAGGATATTGAGACAGTTGTCTACCTAACAAACCTATTCAGGCCATTGATCATCTTATGAGCCTATTTCAGACCAGGGTGACGAGGTCAAAGTGAGCTATGAAATGGAAGACTCACACTACCTTATTTCAGACTGATGAAGCTGTTTGGATGAGCAGCAAAATGTTTCAATCTCTCAAGGAAAAGAAGTCCAATTGCCATGAGTCAAATTTCAGATAAACTCACCTGGATGACTGAGAAACTTCACAGAAAAAACAAATAAAAATCTGGAACCCATACAGTAAACATGACAATGCTTGAGTTTGGTATGCCTTCAGGAACACAGGTCCATACTGAGCTCCTTAGATATATAAAAGACTTCTTCAGGGCTACCATGGATAGTTCATCTCCGTGCTTAAGATACTGACTGTGCTTGGACCATATTAAATTTTGTTGGAATACAAACCCTAGGTATTTAAGGTTGCTGACGTGTTGTAATTTGTATGCACCAATTTTCCATCTTTTCCTTCTACCATCTTGCTGACTTTGTAGATACTATATTTTTTAATTTGTCCTCATTTATCTCTGTTACTTGAATATGATCTTTAAAAAAATCCAGCCCTGCAATGCCTCAATTTCCTTTTTCATTTTAATACTTACTTTACCTTTTTCATCTTCAATCACCCATATTGGAGTTCTTATTACTTCATTCAACTCATTCTATTATACTTTCCAATTCTTTCTTTTTTTTCCCTTGTAATTTTGTCATTATCTTAGAATCTCTAATCCTTAAGTGTTTTCCTTTAAATCATGAACCCTTTTTTCATGTTCACTTAAATGTATGACTCTCTTATTTTTAATCATCCAAATCAAATGTTTATAGTATCTCATAGTATACGTCTGTGAAGATTCTTAGCGATCCAGGTGAGTTTATCTGGAAGTTGAGTCATGGCAACTGGACTTCTTTTTAATATATATTTTCATCTCCTTTATTTTCCAAAGATCTTCTAGATTTTTCTGCATATTAATTTCCATACAAGGGCATTTTAAATAATAAAATAATAAAAATATAATAATAAAAATTAATAAAAAATTTAAAAGCACCAACCCAGTCCGCGGGCCAGCTGGCTGGTGCTTGAATAAATAAATACAAAATTTTAAAAAAATTAAAAACTGCCGACCCGGTCTGCGAGCCGGCTGGTTGGCAATAGAGTAGTAGTAGTAGTAGTAGTAGTAGTAGTAGTAGTAGTAATAATAATAATAATAATAATAATAATAATAATAATAATAATAATA
>JAHTLZ010003518.1:49077463-49093403 GCA_023846285.1 Phrynocephalus versicolor | reverse complement strand
AATAATAATAATAATAATAATAATAATAATAATAATAATAATAATAAATGTTTTTAAAAGTGCCAACCTGGCCCGCAGGCCAGCTGGTTGGTGCACTAAAATAAAAATTAAAAACACCATAAATGAAAAATGAATTTTTTTGTAAAAAAAAATCATTTTGTTCTAAATGAAATAAAACCATATTAACAAAACAAAAAACGAAATGCCATTTTGGTATTCCACGCCCATCTCTAGTATTTAATAATATCTTATATCCTTTAGAGGGGAAATAGTGAATTGCAGAATTTTAAATACCCATCATCATTTATAACACTCATTTATAACACTCATTTTCTTCTAGTCTTGAGGGTTGGGGATTGGGAGTTGCCTCACAAGTGGAGTAGCCTAGGGACTTCATCTTAATCCGACTCTGAGTGGGGCCTTCTTTGCAGTGGCTCCATCTTTGTGGAACCAGATACCAGAGGCACCTGTTAACATTCAAGAGGCAGTTGAAGAAATGGATCTTCAAGGGAGCCTTCCACACTGAACCTAGTTGAGTCAAGGTTGCTGTCACATCTTCATCCAGTGATCCTTATTTCCATGATTTATTTTTGTTCAGTTTTATTTTTGCTCCAGCACCTTTCGTCTTCATATGGATTGTTGTTGTATGTTTTTAGTACATTATTTTAATGTTTATTTTAATGTGAACTGAACAGAGTAGTAAGTGTGGAACCAGTGGATGTGGTATAGAAATAAATAAATAAACTCAATATCCGTAGACTCTTGTTGGACTCTACATAGAATGTCAGCTGCTGTCAGCTGCCTCTGTTGGCTTCTCACTTATTTGTGCTCACTTTGCCAGCCAAGATCTGGAAGGAATCCAAGCCCTAGGGTGATGTGAGCAGCACCTTTAAATGAAATAATCTCCTGTTATCAGCAGAGCTGTCTCTGCTTTACATTCTTGATCACACATTCAAGCTGGCATGCACCCAGAAAAGCTCTTCAGACATGACGATAGCTTATCAGGGATGTTCCTCACTCACCTCAGTCTGGCCTGCTTCTCTCGCTCCTATACATTTTCTCTACCCTCCCCCTGTTTTTATACTGACCTAACAAGTCCCTGGCATTTCACTTTGTCGGCAAAATGTGTCATGAGCACACATCTCCTGTTTCCCAACTGGCTGCACCATGTCTGACCCTGTTCTCTTCAGTTCTATATAAACCCAAAAATGAGAACTATAATGGGCTTTTAGTGCTATTAAGACTCGCCAATTTGGTGACAATTGCTTTTATAGGCTTAATGGGCAAGAATAGGGCAGTCATTTTGAAAAAGCCCATTCACTCAGGGTTGCTGTAGGAGTCCATTAGTGCAATGTCTGTGGCTATCTATATCCAGGCATCATAATCATCATACTCCAATGTTTCATCACACAGTGGGTTGGCAGAATGTTTTTACGAGTCCGTAATTTAATAGTTTCTTTGGCTATTTCTCACTCTTTTAGAAATGTGCACTACTTTAAAGAATGAGGAACTGGGGTTCATGGGTCCAGCAACAGTATCAGCACCAGACCGAGAGTGGCTAAGTGTAGTGGCTAAGTGACATTAAAGTAGCTGATAGTGATATGATGGTTTTCCTCAACACATGCTAGCTCAATGCAAAAACATCTTATAGTTTGTGAGCTTCCACAGACAGATGTAGCTTTGAAGCACTGATGGGTGTATGAGCTGCTTTCTGTAGTCTGATGGTGATGGGGAGTGCGCACAAATCACAGCCTAGAGGAGCATAAGCAGCTTATCATGGTACCAAAGATAAAGGCTTATTAATAGTTACTAATCTACTGCTAAATACCTATTGAAGCAAGTTGTAAAATGCATATCCTTAAATCCTGTTCTCTAAAAGGTATTTTCTATGCCAGGTCAAAACCTCATGAAAAAGTTACCGACCATAATTGTCTGTTGTGCTGCACCTCATCTTTGCAAAGCTATTTCAGTGTCACTGGAAAACATAATCTACCTAATTATAAACAGATTATTTAAATATTTTTCTCCTTTTCATACAAAAATAAAATAAGTACTGATCCCCTTCTCTCCCTCTAAGGCTCACATTCTTTTCCTTTTGCCAGGAATTTAGGGTATATTTGTCTTTTTTAAGAACTATGCTTATGGATTAGTTCAGATGTGCAGAATCCCCATAATTGCTGCAAAAATGTGCCTATTTATCAGGCTTCCACAGAAGTACCACTGATAGAAATCAATGCATGTATAAATGCAACCATTCTGATCCCCATGATAATTGCAATGCCTTTTCAGACTATTTTAAATGGTTTGAACTTTCAAAATAATTTTCTAGTGCATTCCTACCTATGCTTATTTCAGATAACATTCCCACTGTATGTAGGCATGTATAGAATTTTAAATCATGCTGAAATCTTAGGCTATTGCTGTAAAACCACAGTTGAAAGTAAAGTGAAGTAAATCCACAGTTCGGGGGCAGTGTGGTGTAGTGGAAAAAATAATGAACTAGGACTATGGAGACCTGCTAGAATCTCAGATTAGTAATGGAAACTCATAGAAAAAACATTACTCTGGTTCTCAACAAGATAAGCTATCGGGAATCTGACCATTGCTGTTGAATTTCATCCAAAGGGAAATAGGACATAAATTTGGAATCCGTTGTTTAGAAGAAATAGATGACGTACCTGTAGTGGGTGCTCATTTACTGAGTGCTCACCTGCGAGTTCACACTAATAGATTATTCTTCATCTGTGTAGTTGTCCTTGGAATGTTCTAGAGTCCAGAAAGTTGGTAGGTCCACCCCAACACCCAGTGCATACTTGGCTACATGGTGGCTAATTCCCAATTCCCATTTTCACCACGGACTAAAATACAACACATGGCACATAGAGGTGAGCTTGGGTGGGCCACGGGAACTCACAGATGGCCACTCAATGCCCTACAGTTACAGGCAGGTAGACTATCTTTCTTTGTGGTATATGGTTGACTAGGAGGAAGCTCTCTTATCAGCCAAGATTGGTGAAATTACCACTCAAGGAAACAATGTGTCACATCTAGCTCTGACATATAATCTATACTGAACGTCATGTAGCTGCCTTACAAATGTCCATCATCAGCACTCCTCTTATGGAGATAGTGGATCTAGCCAGAGTCTTGGTGGAGTGTCCTTTCAAAGAGTCAGGCACAGGTTTTCTTGCCAAAAGATATGGTAAAGTGATTACATGTATCAGATACCCTTTGAGAAAGTACATGATTATCCTGTTGTCTTCCTTGATAGAAGACAGGAAAGTTTGTAGCTTTCCGGAACACCTTTTGTCCTGTTCTCATAGAAGGATAGAACTCTAGAAGAGGAAAAGAAGGTTAGCAACACCAGAAGCTGATCAATATAAAAGCCTGTTACGACAATGGCCTGTTCTGCCACTGTCCTGTCCAGCGCTGGGACCCATTTGCCCTGCCCAGGTGAAACACCACAAGACCTGCCACCACCCCAGTCATCACTAAATGTGCAATGGGGGCAGGGTGATGCCGCCCCTTTATAGTAAAGCCTTACCAGCCATACAGCCTCTTTCGCCAGGTGACAGCAAAGTAACAACTGGTGGACAGGCGCACTCTGTGGCTAGGTCTTCCTGGCCATGTGCTCAGCCTATTCCACATAGGAGCAAGGCCTACCTCCAGGAGGGATTGAGGAGGGTGCCCCAGTGCCCTGCGAGGTTTGATCACATAGAGGAATGGGGCAGGTGGGAGATTTCTCCCAGACATCAGTGGATGGGCACAGACTGGCCTGGTCCCACCACATCCCCCAGAGCTCTGGCTGGCACTGAGCCCCTAGGTGGGCATCAGGCCAACCCCTGACACCACTCTCCCCTCAGACTCAATATCTGGTTCTCTTGGCTGGCCTACCCAAATGGCCTTGGGACCCCACCTTTCCCAGCGCGGCGGCCATGCTAAGTGTGAGCTGTGTGCGGCCTCCCCAGCAGGCACTGGCCATGCCACATCCCACCAGCTTCTGATCCCCAGGAGACCTGATTGGCCTGCACCCCCCTTCCTTCCCTGGCACAGTTTGTGGGGCCTCGCATGCCTGGTGGACTGTGGGCTCACCTTCACCATCTCCTACCTCCTGATTGGAGTGATCACCCGGTGGGTGGACTGAGCGGCTGTACCATTCCTTGGCTGCGGCCTATGTGGGGCCCATGTGGGGCCCAGCGGGCAGGCAGTCTCTCTGCCACAGTGGCTCCAGACCTCTGAGATCTGACAGGGCTCAGGGGGGAGCTGGGACAAGCAGCCCGCGGATCCGGCTGAGCTTGGGGGATGTGCCAATCAGCCCGTGGATCATCCTTGCCACTGCGGCACCCTGTGGATCCCTTTCTGTTCCCGGGGTGGGCCAACCAGCCTAACAATCCTCCCCCCTGGACCACAGCAGGCCACAGTTCACCCTCCAGTGCCGCGGCCAACACTAGTCCTGTACAGCAGGCTCTGGTTCTGCTCTTGCATGTGCTTCACGGTGCAGGGAGGGGTGATTTGCTCAGGGGAGTGGAAGCAGCTGACACCCCCCCCCCCACCATGATCTCTCAGGCACTTTTTCCAGTCCTGTCATGCAGGTGGTGCCCCCTCAAGCACAAGGCAGGGTGCAGCTCAGACAGTGAGCCTTCAGCTGATAAGGGGGGGGGGGGCAAGACTAGTGCACTAGCCAGCCTGCAACCAGGACAGGCGAGTGTACTGTGTGATGGCACCCCAGTGGGTCAGATAGTTTAGTGTTTTAGGTACCTGACCAGGGGGGTTAGGGGCTGAAGGGCCACCCCCTTCTTCCCACCTCAGGAGCATGGTGGACAGCTGGAAGTGACCATGCCGGTCTCTACCAAGGAACCCCCCCCCCAAGGCTGCCATGGGGCCAAGCAGGGGACAGAGCCACCACAAAATGAGGAGGCCTCTCCAAGCTCCCTCGGACCCATTCAGGGTTGGATGAGGAGACCGGGGTACTGCTGCATCAGTTGCAAGTCAGGGTAGAGACCCTGGAACAAGGTAATGGGGGGTCCAGCAGCTGCTGGGCTCAATGCTTTCCCTACAGTGCCCTGCTTGCAGCCCACCGGGTCATACACACATGCCCAGCTCAGAGACATGATAGCTGATATAATGGAGTGTTTTTTCGCAGCTGGAGCAGAGGATGGCCTGTGCCACTGACCCACCCCTGACCAGACAAAAACCAACCATGGCTGAGGATGGGGAAGGTAATCAGCCAGCACCAGATGATAATGCCAGCTTACCCGTGCCTACATTGCGAAGAGACACCTCTCCTGCCTTTGGTGAGTCTATAACCATGCCAGCTGAGCCTCCAATGCCAGTGGCCCCTCCGGGCCATACCCTCCCTTGACGGGACTGGCCCCAGTGATCACCCCTCCGCCCTACCACATGGTACTTCTCCCATGGGGAGGCTGGTCACTACCAGTATATCACCTTCCCTTCAGGCCATACTTGCCCACCAGGTGCGAGCTGGATCCACCTGTGTGGGTGGCGTCCCTGCCACACATCCTCCTGCCCTCATGATGGGGGTGTGGGGGCCACCCAGCCTGCACCAGTAGGGGACCCCCATGGAAAAGGCCAGGTGCCACACCTTGCCATGGCAGGGGCTGTCCATCCCCACACAATCCCACACAGCAACCCAGCCACACCACTGGATGATCACCTCACCCAAACTACCAGGGAGCACAAACTAAAGGGGGAATACGTCAATATGTTTTCCCTCCTCAAAAAGCAAGTGGAGCTCAGGGAGGGCCAAAAGAAGGATGACCAGGACAAGGAGAGGGGCCCCAAATGCAAATCTGAGAGCACTTGGGTGAACTGGCTGCCGGCTTACACCACTTACATGTACATCATCATAAAGCACAGCTAGGGAGGGCACTGTCCCTCGTGCATTACCTGCATATAATATACAAGGCCTATATGGACTATCCAGGACACACATGGCTCTTGCATGATCAAAACTTTAGGGAAAAGGTGGCCAACAACCCGAGCCTGAGGTAGGACGAGCCCGTAGCCACGCTGTGGCTCAAAACAATGTGCCCCGCTAGGCTGATGCAGGGGGACACATTTGTCAGCGACCACCTCATCCAACCTCCTCCTCAGACCGATGTAGACCGCAGTAATGTGGGCCAGGCAGTTCAACCCCACACAGTTTGTTGGTACTTCAACCAAGGGGGGTGCAGCACAAAGATCTGCATGTTTAAACATGAGTGTGCACTCTGCACTGTGGCCCCACAGGTTGAGTGCTTGCATGAGGGCCAAGAGCCAGAGGGTTGCTGGCAGGGAGCAGGCCACCCATAAGGAGCCACCCACCACCACAACACCTCTAGCAAAAGGGCCACAGCCCAATTAGATTGCCTGTGCGGGCACACTGGCTCCAGGATAACCCCAATCAGGAAGTGGCTAGGATATTGTTAGAGAGTTTCACAAATGGCTTTAGGATTCCCATGGTGGGGGAGTGAAGAACCACCATGGCCAGGAACTTGCGGTCCCTCCTTGGTATGGAGGCAATTGCCAGGGCACACATCTCCAAAGAGGTTGCATCCGGCTGGGTCCTTGGCCCCTTCAAGCACCTTCCCATACCAATCTTTCAGGTATCCCCCACTGGACTCATCCCAAAGAAGACACCCGGGGAGTACCAACTGATACATCATCTCTCCTACTCTGAGGGGGCTCAGTGAATGATGCCATTCCCTAGGACTTGTGCACAGTGCACTACATGCTTTTTCACACTGTGGTGTGTATGATCCACGCCTGTGGCGTGGGGGCAGAGATGGCAAAGTGCAACATCAACTCCTCAATTCACCTTCTCCCGGTGCACCTGAATGACTTTGAGCTGCTAAGATTCCGGTTTGATGGCAGTTATTACATGGACAAGGTGCCCTTGTTTTGCTGCTCCATATCCTGTGTGGCCTTCAAATGTTTCAGCACATTCCTGGAATGGAAGCTTCACACTAAGACAGGGGTTCAGTCCATGGCTCATTATCTCAATTACTTTATTTTCTGTGGTAGGAGGAGCATGGAACAATGTAGGTAGGTCATGACCATGTTACAATCCCTGGCCCAAGAGCTGGGCCTACCTCTGGCTGCCGAGAAGACTAAGGGTCCTGCCACAATCCTGACTTACTTGGGCATGGAGCTTGACACATGGAAGCAGGCTTGTAAGCTGCTGGCAGACAAGCTGTATAACTTCAAGGCCAGGATAGAGGCCTCAGTAGGGCACTCCAAGGTCTCCATGAGGTAGCTGCAGGTGATAGTGGGCCATCTTAACTTCTCCTGTAAGGTCGTGGCCCCAAGGAGGGCCTTTATTAGGCAGCTATGAGCCGCAAGACACGGCCTCTGCAAGCTTAGCCACAGGGCCAGAATAATGGCAGGCATGTGTCAGGACCTGCGGGTATGGTGCATGTTCCTGGATGACTTTAACAGTGTGTCATTCTGGCGCACAGATATGCACCTTGACTCGGACTTCCAAGTCCACATGGATGCTGCCGGGACCCTTGGGTATAGGGGGGCAGTGGTTCCACAGCATGTGGCCTGAAGAAAGGCACAGGGAGGGCATTATGTGTGACCTGACCTTTTTGGAGCTTTTTCCAGTTGTAGGTGCATTTCGCCTCTGGGTGAACAGCTGTGCCAACTTCACAGTGCAATTCTGGTGCTACAACCAGGCCATGGTGCACATTATTAACAAACATACTGCCAAGTCTGAGAGGGTGATGCACCTGGTGAGGGCCATGGTCCTGCGCACACTGAAGCACAACATTTTGGTAAATACCAAGTTTGTCCCAAGCTTAGCTGATGCTCTCTCCAACCCACAGATTGGCCTGGCCCCAGGAGCCTACCAGAACCCCATGGAGCTCCCCTAGGACATCGGGAGGATTTGAGAGGTGAAGCAGAATGGCTTCCCCCAGATTGGCCAAGGGCGGGCAATGATTTTTTGCCTATCCCACCCCAGAAAATGGTCCTGCCTGTTTATTTTCACCAGGGGTGGGTTGTAAAGGGAGAAAAGACATATTCATTGTAAGAAACAATCTATCACTGAAGAATTTTAAGAAAGGGAAGGTCACCATGGTGAGCTTGCTTGCCTGTCTGGCCAATGTAATGGCAACTGAAAATACAGTCTTGTATGTGAATAGACATAGATCAGGTGTGTAGCCACTGCTTCAAACAGTGGTTTATTTTCTTATGAAGGACTTGAGGTAAAGACCATTTAGGCAACAGTGCATTAATATCCACTTAAAGATTACATAGGCCTTTTTGGAATCTATTTTTGTATCAATTTTGAAGAATTGTGATGCTTATGAATCTGCCTTCTGGTTCACCACTTTAAGGAAAGTGTATTAACATCAATTTTCTTTCAAAGGACAAAGAAAATGGAGAACTATATAGAGCGATGGAGGGTTGTAACACTCTCCCAATCATGTTGGATGGGAGACAATACTATATTTATAATCTTTCCTTGTGGGTGGCTTCCTAGCTTCAAACAGTATGACAGCCTGAGCAGAGGAGGGTGCATTCTGTGACCATGCAAATAACCACAGTTACAGGTAACCAACCTGTTCTTTTTTCTGGCCTTTTTGACTCACACACATATGGGTGAGTTGCAAGCTCACTTACCAGCTGGACGGATGCCACACCAAAAGAGAATGGACTGCAGTCCTGCCAAAAGCAGAAGTTGATTTTTCAGGAACATCCAGTCTATAGTGTTTCACCGACAAGGAGATCATGATCATGTGGCAGCTCTGCAAACATCAAGTAGTGGAATACCTTTTAGAAAAGCAGTGGAAGAAAAAGGAGCCCTGACTGAATGGGCTTTGACATGTTTCGGACATGGCTGGCTGGGCAGCTGGTAAGACAGAAGAATGGTGGAAACAATCCAGCAGGAGAATTGCTGAGATGTAATCAGAGAGGCCTCAGAAAAGATGCTATAGCTAACTAATAGCTTATTTGTTTTGCAAATATTACAGTACATGTTCCAGACATACAGAAAGCAAGGGCTCTTTGAATATTCAAAAGATGAAGTGTGCATGCCAGGAGTGACATAGGCGGCAGGAAAATGTTAGGAAGTACAATTGACTGGCTGAGGTGGTATTGTGTCACCTCCTTAGGGAGAAAGGAAACATCCAGATAGGCAAAAACCTGATCTTTGTAAAACTGCAGCTATGGAGAATCACGGCAAAGTGTACAGAGCTCACTTGCATGATGAATGGGTGTGATGGCTATAAGGAAGCAGGTAAGTAAGTGCATGTCAGTTGTTGTGAGATCAAAGGGAGGCTTTGTTAAGCAGCTGAGAACCAGCTGAAGAGACAATTGAGGCGTGGGTGGTTGAATGTCAGGGTCTGTATATTGAAAACCACTGAGAAACAGTTTCAGCCTTGTATTTCTGAAAAACATGCTAATCTGGTTTATTAGTTACAATAATGGTGAGGTATACTTTGAAAGAGGAGGAGGATAACCCTTGTTATTTGAGATGGGGAAGAAAACCTAGTGCAGTGGGAAGAGAAGGATCAAGTGCTGGATATGTCAAAGATTTGGCAACTGACTAGAACAATTGTATCTTAGAAGAGCAAATGCATCTAGTGGAGAGCATGCATGGTGACAACTAGCACACCTGAGTTGATCAGGGAATCTCCCATGCTCTCAGGTTGAGGAGGGCTGTCAAGCAATTGTGTAAATAGGCTGTGAAGTGCTTTCCCGACCTTTTCCATGTTTACACAGGTGCATTATCATCATGGCCTGAAGTCGAAGAGAACAGCTCAGACCAGCCAGAGGAAGACCAAACATCCACATTCCAATGAAACTGACATTGGACACTCATTTATGAGAACTGTTGGGAATGGTGTGGGAAAAGAGATGCTGGAATACAGAAATGTACTGAAGGATGATTGGATGTTACCTGAGAGGATAGGCTGAAAGTAGGTGGAGATGGAGGAGCTAGCTAATAATAATTTGCATGCTTTTACTGTTAGAGACATATGCAAAATGGCTTTGTTGTAGAACTAGTTGCTGCAGTTATGCAGTGATGAAGGGTTTTGTAGTTCGCCGTGAGAAAATCACACAGTTAGCAGGCTCCTGGAAGCACCTCTCTGGGGTGGGAGCCTCCTCTGGCCCGCTACAAAGGGGAAAGTACGGTAGCCATTGCGTTTGCGTATGCGTACCGTGGCACTGGCAGAGGCACCTCTCTTTTGGGTGCCTCTACTCTAACTCACTAAGAAGGACAGCATACTGGCATACTGGCATACTGGCGTACTGGTGTACGGTGCACTTGGGCTGGGGAATGAAGTGAGAGAGGACACCTATACGGCTCACTAAGAAGGGAAGTGTACTTGCGTAGTAGTGCAATGCGAGTACAGATCTGGCTTAGGGTTAGGGTAAGGGCAAGGGCTAGGCTTAGGGTTACGGGTAAGGTTAGGGTGAGTTAGTGGGCTTCACCTCTGGGTGCCTCTGACCCACTAAGAAGGACAGTGTACTGGCGTATGGGTTAGGGTTAGTGTTAGGGTTAGTGTTAGGGCTAGGGTTAGTGGGCTTTTTATGCCCGACTGGCACATCCCAGAAGTCTCAGTCAAAACCTGGCCAAGTGGCCATGCGATAGGTGGAATGGCTCCAAAAATTTGCATGGTCCCATCCCATGGCCAGCCCATCATTGCACACTGCGCAGGTGTAAAAAAATAAAAATAAAAATAAAATAAAAGAAATGGAGACGTTTTATTGCAAGACAAACCCACTGTTGCTACTGTAAAAATTCAAGCAGTTAAAATAGCTAATTTTGCATGTTTCTGTGGTGCTTTGGTGTGTTTTTGGAGCACAATTTCAAAATAAATATTGCGGTCGCCATTTTGGATCCCCCGTCCGCACCGCATGGCATGGCGACTTTGGCGAGACGACGAGGATGCCCCCCACCAGAGCAGCCCAGGAGAGGAGAGGGGGGGAGGCCGGGGACCCCCCCCCAGAAACCACCCCTCTGGTAGGTGCACTCACTCATGCAGGCTTATTTTCGCCTGCTTTTTTGGCCAGGAATCGGGTTTTTTTTTAAAAAAAACTTTTTTTCTGTGCCGCTTGTCATTGCGCTATCGCCGCGATGGCATGAACAACAATGACAAATCAGACCCAATTTTTCTTTTATCGGTTCGAGTTCGAGTTCTGGCGGAGTAATTGTCGTTACCGTTCCGTTACGTAACGGAAACGAGGAACGGAAACGGAAACGAGAATTTCGCCAAGTCGTGCCCATGTCTAAAAGGAATCTCCTAGAGAGTTGTTGCCATGGCCAGCTCTGGAGCAATGGTCCTTGAATTTCCTGTTAAATTGGGTGGCAAAGAGGTCTACTTGCTGAGTTCCCTTGCCTGCAGAGAGAAAAAGGTGTGTTGATTTAGTTCCCACTCATTGAAGGAGTGTGGCTGCACCTCTGATGCACACCTTGTGCACGAACTGTGACGTAAAGTGCACACTTAGTGCCACACTTGGTGCCACACTTGGTACCGCGGATATTGCTCAAATTCCAGAGTAAAACAACATGCAAGGCACTGTAGGAAAACCTATTGTTACTGTTTTGGATAATGGAAGACATAGCCATCTTAACATTCCTCAGCACTACAGAAGAAGGAAGAGCTACAGGGTATTGATAACTCCCAAGGTATATACAAATTTGAATTGCTCTGAAAAAACATAGTGACAGGATCCCTGGACTGAAAACTTTGCTAGTAAATGAAAGATCTGTGTATGGGAAATCAACAATCATTCAGGACCTGATCCTGGAAGAACATGCTGATCTCACTTGCACCCCAGAGACTTGGCTGGAAGAGGCTGGAGGTGCCAACTTCACTCATCTCTGTCCTCCAGGTTTCTCTGTGGAACAACAGGCCAGACCAGGGTGGCAGAGTGGCAATAGTCTACCACAACTCCATCCCTCTTTGCTAGATGCCATGTCCCCCAATTTCCTGGTTTTGAATGTATGTACTTAAAAGTAGGAGCCAGTGACAAGATAGGAATTCTCTTGATGTATCACCCTCCCCGTGACACAACAACTTCTGTACCTCAGCTTACTGAACTGATAACTGTGCTAATGTTGGAGTCCCCTTGGCTCATCATTCTGGGGGACATTAACATCCATGCTGAAGCGGCTCTGTCAGGGGTTTCTGAAGGCTTCATGACCTCCATGTCAACAATGGGTCTGGTCCAAATGGTATCTACCTCAACCCATCTGACAGGTCACACCTTAGACCTGGTCTTCTGCCCTGATATGGACAGTGGGGACATTGAGGTAAAGGAACTTTCTGTAGTCCCATTGTCCTGGACAGACTACTATATGGTGTGCTTTATGCTCACTGTAACTCACAGACTGACCAGGGGGGAAGTCAGACAAAAGCAATATGTCCCAGAAGGTTGATGAATGCAGGTGATTTTTTACTACCTTTGGAGGGTTCCCTACCTCTCTGAAAGCTGATTCTGTTGATTCCTTGGTTGAACTCTGAAATGGGGAAATGAGCAAAGCCATTGACCGGATAGCCCCTAAACAACCTCTTCCTCAAAATAGACCAAAATTGGCAGCTTGGTTTACTGGGGAGTTGACAAAATTGTAACAGGTAGCTCATAGAACTGAAAGGTGTTGGCAGAAAACCCAAATTGAAACAGACAAAGAAACAGTGAAAGACCTTTGGAAGGCTTACTCCAAGGCAGTGGAGGCAGCAAAGAAAACATTTTTCTCTACCACCATTGATTTGGCACAAAATCGCCCAGGGCAGCACTTCAGAATAGTCAAAAGTCTGCTACCCATGGGCAGATAACAGAGACCACTGTGTATCTCTCTGTGAAGAATTTGCACAGCAGCTCTACCTCTCATCACCTCCGGACTCTAAGGGAGCTACTATCTCAACTTTACATGAGTTTTTAGCTGCAGTAATGAACTGGATGAGGATGAACAAAATGAAACTAAACCCAGACAAGGCAGAGGTGCTCCTGGTCAGTCAAAAGGAAGAACAAGGGATAGGGATGCAACCTGTACTTAATAGGGTCACCCTCCAATTGAAAAATCAGGTATGCATGGGGGTGCTCTTGGACTCATCCTTGAGCTTGGATGCCCAGGTCACGGCTGTGGCCAGAAGCACATTTGCACAATTAAGGCTAATACACAAGTTATGCCCCTTTCTTGAGAAACCAGCTCTGGCCACAGTGACACATTCCCTAGTGACGTTCTGGCTGGACTACTGTAAAGCACTCTATGTGTGGCTACCAATGAAAAGTCTCAGGAAACTTCAAGAAGTCCAAAATGCAGCAGCCAGACTGCTGACTGGGGCAGGATACATAGATCATATTACACACCTATTAAAACAACTCCACTGGCTGCCAATCAGAGTTATTGAGCACAATTCAAGGTGCTGACCTTGACCTACAAAGCACTGTATGACCTGGGTCCTAGCTACCTCAAAGATTGAATCTCACAGTATGAACCAACTCAGGTGTTAAGGTCATCAGGAGAGGCCCTTCTCACCATTCCACCACTCTCACAGGTACGCCTTGTGGGAACCCGTGAAAGGGCCTTCTTGGCTGCTGCACCCAGACTCTGGAACTCCCTCCCACTAGAGGCCAGGACTACCTCATCTCTGTTGTCCTTTCGGAAACAGGCAAAGATCTTTGCAAGGAGAAAAGCGGGGTAAAAATACTCTAAAATAAATAAATGATAAATAAATAAATAAAGGCAGAAAGCAGTTTGTTTAATCACTGTCTGCTCCTTTCTGCATTTTGCTTCTCAGCTGGGGCTTTTTAACAGGTGGGGTGGGGAAGGAGGGCGGCCTCATTCCACACATCCCACCCCTAAGTTGTCAAAATCCCCAGCTGTGAAGCAGGATGGCAAGGGAGTACAGAGCAAGGAGCGGGAAATTCAAATGGAGCACTGTATGCTCCGTTCGCCTTGCTGCCCACCTCCCAGCTGGGTTTGACAGGTCAGAACAATTGGGAAGGCGCTTCCACCACCCAGGTGGGGTTTTTTGACAGATCAGGCTGTCCCCACTGAGAACAGCCCAACCCGTCAAAAAAACTAACTTGGGTGGTGGCAGCTTCCAAATAATTTCATTACACATTTTGCTTCATTACTAAAATTTAATAAAAAGACATTTATCAACAAAATGAAATGAAACACAATGAGTAACAAAATGAAACATTAATTTTCCATTTCATGCCCATCTCTAATGCTAGTT
Source organism: Phrynocephalus versicolor (assembly GCA_023846285.1). Classification (NCBI taxonomy): domain Eukaryota; kingdom Metazoa; phylum Chordata; class Lepidosauria; order Squamata; family Agamidae; genus Phrynocephalus; species Phrynocephalus versicolor. The sequence goes on along the minus strand of JAHTLZ010003518.1, from coordinate 49,079,205 downwards.
TTAGTTGTTTTCCCTGGGTGTATAATCTTTCTCTGCTGAGTTATGCCTGCCTGCGGGTAGAGTGACACTGATGGTGTGATGTCAATTTTGGAACCAGTTGTTGAGAATCTTGTGATGCAGATGCTGATCCTCAAGATCCCAGATAATGCATCAAAGCTGGAATGAAGTGAATGGTTTTTATGTGCCCTCTTAGAACTTTTGCCATGTGACATGTTTTGGAATTATATGTTGATGTTTGAAGATGCATGGAGCTGAAACCTGATAAATTTTCAGCTTTCCTTGAGTCAATTGCCTTTTTGTTTGTCATTTTCATTGTTTTCAGTCATGGTGCCTTTGACCTTACTTTCTCTACAGTTTGTTGGACCAGGTCTGGCATAAAGGTTTTCTCAACTCAGGTTCTTATTTTTGCTGGTAACACACGTTTTGAATTGAGCTGTAAAAGCTGTTCATGGCTGGAACACAACAGCAATGCACAAACAAACTATCTCCCTCTCTTTTAAATATACGATGAAGACTTTCTCTCTCTCTCTCTCTCTCTCTCTCTCTCTTTCTTTTAAGAGTGGGAATGAACAATGACAGGGGTAACAGGGACAGAAAATAATCTTTATGTGAAGTTAGTAAGTTCTGGGTGACCGTTAAAGCATTTCAGCAGTGGTCAATATGGAAATGGGAACTAACTGTTGGATGTTAATGTGCTGGTTGTTAGGGTGCAGCCAACAACTTCCTAGGCCCTGGAAGATTCTGAGAATGTCTATGGAGGTGCAGAAAAAATTAGAGAATGATAATAAAAGATATAATAAAAATGTTAATAGAAGTCTGCATAGGGATTAGAGATGGGCACAAAATGTCAAAATGGCATTTCGTTTCGTTATTTGTTACCCTGCCCCCATTTCATTTTGTTTAATACAAAATGATTTGTTTTAAAAAAAGTTTTGTATTTCATTTGTTTCATTTCTTTTTTTACTTTTTACTTTTTTACATTCGTTTTTAGTGTGGTTGGTGCTTTGTTGTTGTTTATTTATTTATTTATTTATTTATTTATTTATTTATTTATTTATTTATAAAAGTCCCCAATGTGGGGCTTTTTTTTAACAGCCGAGAGGTGCTGGCTTGGGGCCAGCCAAGCAGCTGAGAGGCACTGGCTTGGGGCCTGCCCAGCAACTCAGCCCCAGTACTGGCACTTTTTAATTTTTTAATTTTAATTTTAATTTATTTTTATTTTTTCTTGTGCCCCTGGCCGGGTTGGCATGTTTTTTATTTTTTCTAATTTTTATTTTTATGTTTAATATTTTTATTTTTTGCTCACATGCCTAGTGGGGTCTGCCAATTTTTTTGTTGCTAATATTATATAGTAATTCATTGTGCTGGCAATATTCACTAAACTTTCTCAGTTGCCTACACAGACATACTGGTGTTGTAGACATTACAATCATATCATCAGTGTAGAGAAGCATGCTTATCGATCTATCTAATACTTTTGGCATAAGAAATTCCAGGCTGGACATACATGAGACTATGTCATTAATATAAAAATTAAAAAGGAATGGGGTTAGAATGCATCCCTGGTGTACTCCTTTGGAAGTGGGGATCTTATTAGTTAAGGCCTGGTTGACACCTGTTCTGACTTGCAGGTTTGTTTTCTTATAAAGAGCCATTATAATATGCTGACCATGTGGCTCCTGGGACAGGTCGGTGTTTTTTTTATTTTTTCTAATTTGTATTTTTATGTTTAATTTTTTTTT